>APFE031721442.1:10422-32559 GCA_000404065.3 Pinus taeda | reverse complement strand
TATATTTCTTTATATAAAGTTTTCGTAGAACCAAATTATAGATCACTCTTCATCGAAGAAAATGACTGCAATCATATAGTTAGTTTTATATTGATTTCTTTTGCATCATAAAAACATCATCAGTTTCACTCTCGTAATTTCCCCTGACTTAAATAACAGCTATATAAAATCAAGCGATTAATAAAATGAACTACAACTATTATTGTTGTTATTAGAAAAAACCAACAAGTTTGGGCTCATTAGGGCCTTGGATTAGGTGAGAGGAGAGTTAACTCTCCAAGGCTGCTCAAATTACAAAATGTAGAATTCGAATAAAGAGTGAAACCCAATATCATTAGAAATACCAGGAAAGATCCATGACTGGGAGTTAAGCGCGAGGGAGGGTGAAGACAAGGAAGAGAGATATCCCCTCTCCTACTTGTTGGATCTTGCCTCATGACTCTTCCACCCAGCTTTTGATACAAGTTGGTATCCATAGTTGCATATCTTAGGAATCGCATAGGTGGCTACAGAGGGGAATCATATCGCACCTAAGGATGACGTTGTATCATGTTGAGCAGCACTTCTAGAGGGTACCCTTTTGAAGCTTGGGTGCTTGCATCGATAAATGCTATTTTCTAGAGGTTAGCATAGCTACTTCTGATACCTTTGCTATTAGACCTGGGGCATAATTACCCCAATCTATTCTTGGAAGGCCCTTAATTTCGGCTTTCGTGTATTTTGGTGTCTGGTCCTAATCACCCGAAGCAGAAATACTTGAGAGTTGCTTGATTGCTTATATCTTTAGGGAACTTTACAGAGTGCTCTTTGCTCCTGGTTTGCCTAGCTTTATAACTTTTTTCAGTCTTTAAGTAGAATCCTTAAAAATCATTCAAAGTGGTTGATCGACCAGCTCATCAATCTAGGAGACTTCATGGGCTATCACCTATGAGTCTTGACCCTTCTCCTCGAAGGAATAGGAGCAATACTGCCAGTGGTTTTCAACCAGCGGTAGTAGGCGCATTGGAGATTGATCCTTCAGTTGGAGTCATTGATTCACGAAATGGACCTGGCACATGTAGAGAGCTAGAGAGGAACACTCTAGTTCTTTCTTGAGGCCTCTTCTTGTTAGAAGATAATATTGAGGTTGAGGAGTTTCTTGAGTCAGTTGTGGCTCCTAATTCTCCTCTTCCTCCTGATCATCCAAACGCTCTATTGTATGTCGAAACTCTGATCAACAGGCCTTCGAACCCAGGTTTACATCAATCTACTCCTTCGATGACCACTACTGGAAGCATGGAATCCATGACAAGTGTTACGAGTATGCAGACTCCCATATTTGCAAAAGGAGGAGGAACAATTGCTATACCTTATGTTACTCCTAGCACTACTATATTTGGTTCTACTTCCATTCCATCATCGAGTGGAAGTTCTCATGTTGTTCCCTCTGGCATTGGATTTTTCCCTTTTGGAATGCTAAATAACACGATTCCTTCGATTCCTTTGAGTATTCTGTCAGCTGCTTCCACATCCATGGTGATTAGATCAACTTATTTTCATGGTTTCCCATTTATGGGTGGTCATATACCATATTCCAACCCAATAATAAGATCAATGCCTTTTTCCTTTACAGGTCAAGGTAATAATCCATTTCAAAGTTGGACAAACCCTATAGTTAGTGGTTTAGGAGCCGAGAATCAATCTTTTTTCAGTCAACAGGGGAATATACCATATTCTTTTGTCAATTATATTCAAAAAATTTCTCCCTATGCTAATGCATGGAATCCTTATCAAGGGATTTCTGCTCTTTTTAAAACTTTGTTAGGGGTTAACTTTACTAGTTACGAAGGATTTGCAACAAGAGTTGGTCAAACTCTGAATTTTTCTGGATCACAAGGATTTCCTTTTGGGTCAATTGGGTCTATGAGTTACTTTTGGCAACCTAATGCCTTCACAAATCTAGACCATTATTTTTGAAACGTTGGGAGGTCTGCCCACACCAGGTGGAATCCTCAGGGTCCACCATGACTCCCTTTTCTGGAAACATTAAACTTGCTAGATCTCACTAAATTAACTAATGATCTGATTAGGTATAACTTGATTTGGCCTTAGGTCCCAAACAAAGTTCCCTCTCATATCCCAAAATGCGAGGGGAAGATAGGTGAACATCTAGGTCACCACATAACCACTTTCCACTTAAGGCATTTGTCCAACTCACTGATAGATGATTATATGAGGTTGAGATTATTTCAGCGTACCCTAACTGGAAATGTGGCTAAGTGGTACATAGAGCTAGCAAGGGGCACCTTTACTTCTTTCGGTGATTTGGCTACTATCGTTTTGAATCATTTTCAAGTGCCTATCCGATATGATGCCGGAACTGAGCTTCTGGCTAATTTCCAACAAGATCAGACAACTCACATTTCTGATCATATTTAGGAATGGAGGAGAAGGAAGAGGCTCATCAAAGTTAATATTCCACAATAATTCCTTCTCGAATGGTTCATTAAATCATTACAACCTGAGATCTCTAAGGATGTGTCCCTCTCTAGTGTTTTCACTGAAGAGTATGCTATTTTTAGGGCCCAACAGTTAGAACTAATCTATTCTCGGTCTTGGGTTCTTCAAAAGATTCTACCTGATCCTCATAGATCCAAGGTGGATATAATGAAACCAAGACCAGGTTCCCATGCCACTGGTCTAATCAAATCAGTAGATGTTAACATGGTGAACCTGCTGAATCAATTGTAGTAATTGTCTCTAAAAACTACTTCATGTATGTAGGCGTCACCATCTGTATCTACACCTTCCCAACCTACATCTATAAACACCGTCCAAACTTGTAACCCCAAAGGAAATAAACAATCCAATGGGAAGAGGAAAGGACAAGGTAAGAAGAAGAACCAAGAAGGGAAGGGAAATGTGAACAAACCCAACAATCATGCTGGGGATAATAGGAAAGAGTCCATGAAAAAGGTAAAATTCCCATGTAGGTTATACAATGGGGATCATTTGACTCATATTTGCCCTAAGATCAAAGACACTCAGTGCTTATTAGCACAACAATGGTCTTCTAGCTCCGAGGCTATTCTCACTAACCCTCTCCCTAAGGGAAACAATTACTTGTTGGCACAAATTCTAAGGCTGCTACCCCCATAGCGGGCAATCAGGAGGGGGAAAATTTGTCAAATGTTTATATGATGAGCTCACATATCGACGTCTCTAAGCGATCACGTGATTATAGTGAAACAAAATCATCTAAGGCTAAGTTTTCTTTCGATGCCTCAGAGTCACTCCATATTGAGAGGTCCTCTATTGAGTCTATACCTCAGATGTTGAAAGGATCTACGAAATGCTCGACCATTAACTCTAATGCTAGGGCAACCCAGAACTACTTGATTGTAGAAGATCTAGCACAAAGTCCTTGTGCTATGGCAACATTAGAGGTACTCAAGTCATGCCTTGCTCAGAGAAGTGCTTTGCTCTCAGTAATCAGAGCAGTAGATCCAAAAAATTCTCATGTGCTCTCTTTTGATATGTCAAATTTCAAAAATAGACTTCCCCATCATATGGCTTTCCAGATAAAGTGTATATACTGAAAGACCAACATCTTTCGAACCATTATAGATGATGAAGCTTCCACATGTGTGATGTCCATGTCATGTTGGAAGGCCATTGGATCACCTCAAGTTGTTCCTTCACCAACTCTATTGACGGTATTTGATGCACATTCCCGTAGGCCGCATGGGATTATTCCAGCCCTTCCCATATACGTTTGGGGAAAGGTGTTAAATATTGAGGTAGAAATTGTAGATGCAAACGTAGATTACAACCTCCTCTTAGCAAGGAATTGGATTTACGAGATGGATTTCATAGCTTCATCATTAGTTCACATCCTGTGTTTTTGTCACGAGGGAAAGATTGTAAGAGTTGATGAGATGGATTATTCCCTAGGTGACTCTCATGCATCTTCTGATTCTATTCTTCCTTTAGTGACAATCGTAGGCAACCTATTAAGAATTTAGGAGTTGGGATGTACTCTTCTTTAATGGGTATTTTTTCTCTCCCTTCTCGTTCAACTAGAATCAATGTTATTTCATCCTCTAGGGGACCTTCTCGAAGAGGGTTCTTTCGAACTCATTATTTTTTGAACCCTTGGCCCTTACCTTCATCTAATACCACATTAGATGAAGGACATGAAGGTGCAATGGAATTCACCATTTCTACAATAGAAATCACTTATCAATATATCCTTAGCTCTGCAGACACCCATCCTACTCCTTTCTCACCACAGGAGTTAGATGGAGATGTGGCTCTGGCCTAGACCCTCGATTCAACTTTAGCTTAGGATTGCCTAGATACAATCTTAGCATATGAGGAAGAAATTTTGGTGGCAATGATGGATGCTGATAGACCATCAGATGATTTACATTGTCATTCATATTCGCTGCCTAATTTGCATGAAACTGTGTCAAGTTTGTCCATTCTGTCAACTAGTCATGTTCATATAGTTTTAAACCCTTTAGCTCCAGCATAGTTTTCTGCCAAAGGTAACATGTCGGTTATCTTGAGAACTATACCTGTGAACATCTATAGCAATCCTAACGTAATTGAGAATGTCTTCATCGAAGCTGAATTTTCCCCTAAGGAAATTCAAATTTACATTGATCTCTTCAAAGATTTTTCTGATGTGTTCGCTTGGTCTTATGAGGAAATGCTTAGAATAGATCCATCTATAGTCCAACATGAGATCAAGACATACAAAAATGTTAAACCTGTTTGTCAAAAACTTCAACCAATCAATCCTAGAAGAGCAGTAGCTATTAAAGCCGAACTTGAAAAGTTTCTTAAGGTGGGTTTCATATACCCCATTCCTCTTACTACGTGGGTATCTAATCTAGTTCTCGTAGATAAAAAGCAAGGAACGAGCCAAGTATGTGTCGACTTTAATGATCTAAATAAGGCTTGTCTGAAATACAATTACCCTACACCCTTTATTGGTCAAATTATTGATGAATGTGCGGATAATGAAATTTTTCATTCATTGATGGATTCTTTAGTTACAGTCAAATTACTATCTGTCCATAAGATCAACACAAGACAACCTTTATTTGTCCTTGGGGTACATTTGCATACAAAAAGATTCCTTTTGGCCTTAACAATGCGGGTGCCACATTCCAGTGGGGCATGTCTTTTTCTTTTCAGGACATGAAACATGTTATTGAAGCATATCTAGATGATTTAGCCAGTCGTTCTCGAAACAGAATTGATCATCCTAAACACCTTTGGTTGATATTTTAACGATATCATTTTTATCAAATCTGGTTGAATCCAAATAAGTGTGTTTTCGCCATCACATCTAGTCAGTTGTTAGGTTTCATCGTATCAACAGAGGGGATTCAAGTTAATCCCTTCTAGGTCAAGGCAATACTTTAGTTGCCTCCGCCATCTTCCATTCGTCAACTTTAAAGTCTCTAAGGAAACGAAAATTTCTTGAGGAGATTCATAGCAAATTATGCTGATATTACAAAAGGATTTATGTATTTTACTTAAGAAAGGAGTCCCACTTTTATGGGATCATTTCATGCAAAGGCCTTTTAATGCTTTGAAAAAAGCATTAACCTCTACTCCATTATTGGGTCCACTTGATTATAGCAGAGACTTCCTTTTGTATCTTGCTACAGCCGAATCAACTATTGGTATGGTTCTGGTTCAAGAAGATGATGCTTTCTGAGAGCATGTAAACTACTACTTAAGTCGAGGCTTGGTAGGCCGTAAACTACGCTATTCTCCCATCGAGAAATTGGCTTTTACAGCTGTCCATGTTGTCTAGTGGCTTTGGCATTACATTTTGCTTTGAAAAAATTTATCCTTAACAACCGTCAATCCATTTTTGTTTATTCTCAGTAGGCGAGTGATTGGGGGAAAATACAATAGATGGATTGTTATTTTGCAATAATTCGATACAGAATTCATGTCAGCTAAATCTAAGAATCTTTAGTATTTTCATAGTTGATATTAGAGCTACCTTGTGAAGAATTAGTTATTTAGGAGGAAAATTTTCCCGATGAACATTTATTCCTCATTTCTTCACAAGATCCTTTGTATGGAGATATCATTATATATCTCCAGACTTTGAAGATTCCACCTTCTTTGTCCAAAGATGAGCGTAGAAAGTTGCGTCACCTCGCTAAGAATTATGTTATTATAGGTGACACATTATATCGTTGTGGGATTGATTCAATCCTTAGGTGTTGTTTAACTTTGGAGGAATTTGAGTAAGTTCTTAATGATTGCCACAGTGGAGCTTATGGTGGTCGTCTATCAACACTTGCAATAGCCCAAATTTTTTTGTGAGTAGGCTACTTTTGGCCTTCAATTTTTGAAGACTATATTGAAGTAGTCAAAAGATGCCATCCTTGTCATGTCTATACTCAGAAAATGTGTGCACATCCAACTACGCTTTTCCTATTTATCATCGTTGATCCTTTTACTAAGTGGGGCATTGACTTTACTACTTGTAATCCACCTTCGACAATAAGTCACAAGTACATCATTGTAGCTGTAGACTACTTTACTAAGTGTGCTGAGGCCATGCCTGCTTTCATAAAGGACAATGAAACAACAGCCTTCTTTCTTTTCAATCAGGTTATTTCATGATTTGGTATCCCTAGAGAGATTGTCATTGACCATGACAGTCACTTCCAAAAGCAATTGATGTCTGAATTTGCTCTCAAGTTGGGTTTTCAACAGTAGCATTCATCTCCATATTATCCTCAGACCAATGGGCAGGTTGAAGCTATGAATAAATCCCTTAAAATCATCCTGCAAAGGATGATTAACAAAGCTTGATCCAATTGTCACATCATGTTGTATCCAGCACTTTGGGCATACCGAATGTCAATTAACACTACCACTGGTTTTACTTCTTTTCAACTAGTTTATGGGTTGGAATCTATCTTTCTTATCGAATGTGAAATTCCTTCTCTTAATCTAGTAGTAGAACTTCTTCCATGGACTTCTAGTCTCGAGGAACGCCTCATTCATTTGGATCATCTTGATGACCATCATTGAGATGCCACCATAATAAATGAAGCCCATAAGAAAAGGATAAAAAATCAATATGATAAAGTTGTCCATCCTTGAAATTTTTCTGAAGGCAACCTTGTCCTAGTCTATGATTAAGAGAAAGACACCCTAGGGGCAAGCAAGTTTAAATCCATGTGGTACAGTCCCTTTATAGTCAAGCATGTTTATAAAAGGGGGCTTATGAATTAATTGAATTTGAAGGAAACAAGTTGGTGGGGCCTAGAAAAGGGCTCGACCTAAATAAGTATTTTTCTTGGGCTTCGGCTAAGCACATACTTGTTTTATATATATTGTATGTTTGTACATATCTATCTAGCAGTTTTAGTGATATTGATATTTTTGATCTGCTTTTGCAAGTATTGATGGATGATTCAGTATATCTAGGATTCACTGATGGTTCGAGTAGGCATACCCAGAACCTTTCTTCTGTGGCTTGGGTTATTTATTATCCATCTGGCTAGTTGCTGATTTTGAGAGGAGTCTGTACCAGTCCAGCTTCGAATAATAATTCTGAATATACTGCCTTATTAATTTTCTATTTGAAGCAATATCTCTTAGTATTGATTTGTTAGTGGTTTATTTGGACTCAAAACTGGTGGTATCTCAGCTGAATAACACTTATCGGGTATGCGATCCCTATTTGTATCGCCAATTTTTGAGAGTGATATTGTTGCAAGGATCATTTGTTATATCACATATGTTCACATTCTATGATCAAAAAATTCATTGGCAGATTCTATTGCTAATCAAGCATTAGATTGGCATATCAATCATTCATCAAATTAAAAAATATAAAAAATAATCTAAATTGTCACCTGTATATATAATAAAATCGCATGTATGTAGGTCAAGTGTTCATGTCCAAAAGATAATATACAAAATTGGGAGAAAATTCCCTTCAAAATCTGGGCTTATGCCCATCATCATGTCCAATCATACAAAAATCTGATCATCTATCTATCTAGCTCAGGATGAGCAGCTAGAAAATATACAACACCATTGGCTACACACTGGAATAACCACACCTAGTCCCGTGGTACTCCTACCACGCGACGTTTCATCTCCTCGGGTAGATCCTCTATGGATATCATCGCCACTTGGTGAATCA
Source organism: Pinus taeda (assembly GCA_000404065.3). Classification (NCBI taxonomy): domain Eukaryota; kingdom Viridiplantae; phylum Streptophyta; class Pinopsida; order Pinales; family Pinaceae; genus Pinus; species Pinus taeda. Next base: position 24,383 of record APFE031721442.1, on the reverse strand, counting down.
TCCTCGCCAAGTTCCTCTGAACTACATGGAGAACTCTCTCTGTCTCGGTTGCAACCTCTTCGACATCTCTTCTACGATGCCTATGTCTCAGAAATCTGTCAGGTCTCCCTGATCCAACATCTAAAACATGATCAATATATATTTTCAGTATCTTGTCTGATCAAAAAATGTTTTTAAGTTCATTTATATTAAAAATCCAAAAATAAAAGAAAAACTTAACAAAGCTTAAAAATTAAAAATTTGTTACCTATGGCACCCCATGCTGCATTTGGTGGTAACACTAAGTCTGGATCTCACTAGAAATACATATCGGCATAATAGTAGTCATCGACTACAATGACTTTTTGATCCCACAAGGTGAGAAACTCATCGTCAAAGGTCATTCAGGGAACATCGCCACCCCCAAGATGCTTCATCAACTCAACCCATCTACCCATTTCTGGATCTCCAAGACTGTTGATAGCGGATAATACCTTGGGTTGAAGCCCAGGTACTTTCTCAAAGAAGGATGAACATAAGATTGTGCCTGATCTAATATTGATCTAAGACAAACAATTAGGGTATTACAGACTCATCTGCATGGATGTGCTTATGTTATTTTATGCAACAGATCGATAATATTGCGAGATACATAGACACTGAAGCAGTTAGAGAAAAAATAATAGGCAAACATGTAAACACAACATGTTTAATAAGGAGTTCACCCAATACTCTCGGGCTACGTCTCTCAGTCCAGCCTTCAGTGGTGGCCTCTCTACTATGTTTTTAAAGTAGAGTTTTTACAACAATGAGCTCAATTTGAGTCTCATAAAGCAAATGTAAATCAACAAGACTGCACTTGGATCCCCCAAGTCTCTGGAGTACAGAGACTCTCTTTACTGATACTCAACCTCTATTGGTCACAGTAGTATGAGCCCAATCTCAGACTCATACATGATAGAAATATACAGAGGAGTTGACTTGAACCTCTCAAGCCCTCTCTAGAGTACACAAAATTTCTAACTCTCTCTGGCTGTATCTGGCTCGATGTTGTCTTTTGCTTTTGCAGGTCAGTTCGACTCTTTCTCTCTACTCTTATCTTTCTACGTCTAACTTACTTGCCCTCTTTCTCTATCAGTTCATGACTTTAAACTCAATCTTCTTTCTGACTATTCATTTCCGCTTCCCAGCTTTTTGGTTCCCCTACCTCTGTCTGAATCCCTCTATTATGCGTAATCATCACTGTATAATGTCTCACAGGGAGGCGGCCACCTATTTCGTAACGAACTGAGTGTCAGTTCTCTTGGCTATTTTCAGAATGACCATTTATTCCATTAACTCCAAGAATGCCCGCGAAACACGACTTTCTACCAATGCATTGTCCACATTGGAACTCATATCTTATACAACTCTGCCTATTTGCCTTGTCAAATCCAGTCACCCATTGGAATGCATCTCCACCATTGATCTGGAGCCTCCAGATCCAATGGTCATCCCCCATATCTGGCGGATATGTAACATGAATTTTACACATCCGAAGCAAGCAGTTTTCTCTCTCTTCCATCGGATGCATGGCACCCCTTGTGTGGCATCGAGCGGGACTTGGTTGAAACTACTTGTTAGCTCTGTTACATGTTTTAGCATTTGGAGGACCAAACATTAGCTCGGCCATGCATTGATGCAAAAAAGGGAACTCACAGCACTCATTTAAGCTTCTTCCCCTTCATTTGCACTTTTCCTCACATCCTCTGTTATCTCTTTTTTTTCCCTCCATAATGTCGTTCATATCCCATTTAAACCTTCTAGAACCCAACAAAGTCCTTGATAGCCCCTTTTTCTTTGGTCCCGGGGTACTTAGCATATGAACCCATGCCCACGTAACCCTTCGCCTTCTCTTTAGCTATTGATTGCCGCACCTCAATCTAACGATCTCCGCCTTTTCCCCCACACGATAAACCACGTTCATCTTTTTCGCCATCGGGCCATCTGTCACATCATCCGATGGCATTCACTCATTCCATACCTGAGAACCACTCGCTCGTTATCCCACTGGGAAAGTTGTTTCCCTCACGTACCATCTCCCACAAGTCGCCCTCCATTTGCATCGCAAGCCCCTGTACGTCTACCACCTCCCTCTGAAAAGCGGTGCAAGGAAACCTCTTACTGCCCACTTGTATGTCCTATGCTCGTTAATATTCATGCAACTCTCACTCTCGATAACCATTGGATCTACCATCATGATCCGATGGACCACATGTGTCTCTGTCTGCTCTTCTAATAGTCTTCCTCGATTCAATCACCTTCGTCCTTCTACAGGATCCGACCGCTATTGTTTATTCTCGTCCATCCCATGCATCTTCCATATTTTTTCCGTGCCTCTAACCTGTATCATTCACTCGAAGGATGATGCGAGCAACTACCAAGTACTTTGCACAGTTAATATTTCAACAACCACATTCAAAGAGCATTATGGCTGAAGAGTAAAAGGACACTCCTCAAGCAGTTCACAACATTTATCAGTTATGGATATTTCTTCCATAGGACATTCTACCTGCTCAAGAAGGACAACCAAGTACCAGTAAATGTCAAATGTATTCATTCAAGTAGTAGATTGTAGCATAGATTTTTATCAAATAGTTAATGTGGTTGGTGGTCCATTATGACCCCTCCACGCATAGGATAGCAGACATTTTTTTAATCAACCTCTATATATACCCAGAACTCAGAATGTAAGAGGGTTGATGAATGTTACTTTTGTTGTAAGCTTCAAATGTTGGAGACTCTAACTATTGTGATACCTGCAGTGTCTACTCTTCATTTTCAGCTAATGCAAGCTTCTTTTGCTGTTAATTGCTCACTTTCCACTTCTTCTTTGTTCTAGGCTATGCCTATTATGCATCTTTTAAAAATCTTCTTTGATGTTTAGCATTAGAGGGGCTGTCATCCCACCTCTGTGCTAGAGTCTTGTTAGTTTTATTGAATGTGTATGTAGGTTTCTGTTGTTTTAATACCAGAGAGCTATCATCCTATTTGTGTATTAAGAAATAGATTTGTACACCTTTAACTGGTTGCAGTTGACCATCACATGGTCTTGTGCATCCGCTGGTGTGATCAGTATTGTCCATCTTTACCTATTCCTTAATCTGTGAGTGATTGGTCGTCTAAATCTTTGTAGTCTGGGAGTGTTCACCCATGTCTGGGGTTAAGCTCAGTAGAATTGGTTATCTGGCTTGAATATGCAGCATTTCTTTCATTCATCCACCATTTTTCCAACATTTTTGTTAAGTTTGTAATGTTTCTGAGCATCTCTAAGATACAACCTAGGAGATTTTCTTGGGGTGATAACATTAATTGGCGTCGTTGTCGAGGAGAGGAGATTGAAGCTCAGCTTCCGTGGGAGATGACATAGTTCTAGGTTTTGATGATAGACAAGTTCTGGGCACATTTCTAGTTGTAATCATTTATCTGGCGACTCCACTGAAGGAAGACCAACCTTTGGCGACTCCATGTTAAATCCCTAGCTCAGCTTGTGAGACATACTCGAAGAGATCCTCAAAAGTCACCAACTGAACCAGTGTCTGACCCTAAGAAGATCGTTAAGTATAAGAAAACATCAAAAAAAGGAGCATGAAGATCAGGTAAGCCTAAGAAATCTTATATATCTCTACAAGAGGAGTTTATAGTTGAAAATAGAGAGTTTGAAAAATCAGAACCTTATATTGCTAGTGAAGAATCACCTGCAGAGATTCATACAGTTCCTTGTATAGTTAGTTCCCCTTTGGATCTGAATCCAAAGATTGTATCCCAGATAGTCCACCATATTCCCTTGTCTCTGCCATCCATTTCATTGTTTCCTACTATTCAATCTACTAGTACCGTTCCACATACCCCACCCACGGCAGGCCAGCAAGCGCCTACGAGAATGGAAAGAATTGTAGCTGCTAGGTATGGACCCCTAGTTTTGCCTGTTCCTTTGAATGCCATGCCTATAGGAGAGTATCAAAAATACATGCCTAAATTCACTGGTACAGATGGGGTAACTGCTGAAGAACACCTTGAAGCTTTTTATAGTTATGTTGATAACTTAGATATAAGTTAAAGTGATGTGTTGATGAGGGTTTTTGTCCAGAGCCTTGATGGAGAGGCCAGGAAGTGGTTCAAATAATTGACCCATGGATCTATTGCTGATATTGAAGCTTTAGATGATGCATTTTTGAAACAATGGGGAGATAAGAAAGACTTGCTGTATTACCATACTGAGTTTGGTAACTTGAGGAGAGAAAATGGAGAATCTTTGCCTGATTTCAATAAGAGGTTTAATAGGATGTATAGTAAAATACCAGCTGAGGTAAAGCCGACTCTTACTTCAGCCAATCTCACTTATGCCAATGTCTTTGACTCTGATTTTTGCCTATTATTAAGAGAAAGAAGATGTGCTACTTTGGCAGATATGCAGGATGCAGCCCTAGAAGTAGAATCTAATATTATGGTTGCAGAAAAACTCAAAAGTCATGTTGACAGAAGAAGGTAGAGAGGTGAGGCTTCTTCTTCCTCTACCTCGTCATCAGAGCCCAAATTAGATAAAATGACCAGAATAATAGAGTCATTTGCTGCTGAGATATCTAAGCTAAAGATAGAGTAGAATTCAAGAAAAACAAGGGAGCAGAATGCATTTGCTCCCAGAAATTAAAATCCATACAGAAGAGCAAATGAACAGTTGCAAATAATACAGAGGGGTAAAGAACCGAAGAACATAAAGTTAAAGCTCCTTTCCAAAATCTATTCATTGAGGATGAACCATTTGAATAAGATGAGGATGAAATTCACTGTATGGAAGATAAAGGCAATGTTGCCTTCTTGACATTGACTGAATATGAATAAGATTTGCTACAGGAATGAGACAATCAGAGGTGGGACGGATAAGCTATTCTATAGACTAGTGAACAACAAAGGTATAACCTGAGATCGAATGCAAATAATTCCAAGGAGAATCTCCCCCAAAGAGCTGTTATCCAAACAGATTCACAAAATATCAAACACAAAGGACCAACAGCTGATTCAGTCATCCTCAAAACTCTAGTTCAAGAGGTAAGAGGTCCTAATAAGTCCCCTTCCCTTTTCAACCTTGAAGCAGAAGTTTAGAAATTAAAAATATCCGTGCTTCTGTTAAAACTTGTAAAGAGTGAAGTATTTAGAAAGCCTATCCTTGAAGCTCTTGAGCTGAAATCCAAACAAACCTCCATTAACTCTGTCAATTTGCAAGGTAACAAACTTGCAGTTGTGCTTAGCTTAATAACTGAACCTACTGATAATAATTCTCCATCTTTTTTTGTCTAATTGACCATTCATGAGAAAATCCTTCACAACTGCCTGCTAGACAGAGGCACTAGCCACAATCTAATGCCAAAAGCTGTCATGGAAGAGTTAGGCCTTGATATCACTAGACCATATCATGATTTATTCTCTTTTCATTCAAGAAAAGTCAAATGCTTGGGACTGATAAAATATTTAGCCATTACCCTAACTCAGTTGCGCATGAAGAGCATGGTGATGGACATAGTGGTGGCAGATGTCCCTCCTAAATTTGGCATGTTGTTGTCAAGAGGATGGATTAAGAGACTAGGTGGGACATTACAGAATGATTTATCATACGCCAATGTCCCAGTTTTTGGAGGAGAAAGCAGGAGATTATACAGAGAAGCCCAGTTGGCATATATCATCAGTGATGAGAAGAATCCTACAAATCATCCCATATATGCTGTGGACACTGATTTTGGAGCATGTATACTCCAAATAGAAGAATCTCAGAAGGCCTCGTTGCAACTCAAGAAACCAATTGTTCAAGCCGACGAAGAGCAAGGAAGTCAGGTTTGGGAGATGTTCTTTGATGGAGCATGTTCCAGAGAGAATGCAGGAGCAGGGGTAGTGTTGATATCTCCAAGGAAAAAAAGCACACAATTGTCTAAGTTGGCATTTCAAGTCACAAACAATATAGCAGAGTATGAGGCTCTGATATTGGGCCTTAATGCAGCTAAAGACAGAATAATCAAGAATAGAAAGGTGTTTGGAGATGTTGATCTGATCATTCAATAGGTAAATAAAACATTTCAAGCAAAGCACCCAAGGCTAAAGGCATACAGAGATGAGGTATGGAGAATGAGATATTCATTTGTTTTTTTCTATATTTCATATATTCCTAGGGCCCAAAATCAGCTTGTTGATTCCCTTGTTGTTTCTGCTAGTCTATTTATCCCTCCAACGCCTCCCAGACTAGTTTATGAAGTCCAAATGAAATACAGACCGTCCTTGCCTGACAATGTCTAGCATTGGAAAGTTTTTGATGATAATGATGAGCTGAATAGATTCTTGCAAGTCATTGATGAATTTTTCGATATGCAAGTTGACTAAGAGAATGAAGCCTTGGAAGAAAAACCCCAAGCCCAGCTTAGAAATAAAATTGGTAAAGATAACATTGTCTAGCTTCCTAGAAATCATATTCTTAAGGGTCTAATTCCTCTTAAAAGACTGTTTGACCATAATGATGTACCTTAGAAGGCTTCCCAGAAGAAGATCAATCTGCAGTCTGTAAGCACGATATAGGAAGTCCAAGTCAGCCTAGATACATAAATTTGTCCACCCATCTGTCTGCTGATCAAAGTTCTAAATACTACAAATTAATGAAGCAATTTGTTGATGTGTTTGCCTAGGAATATAGTGACCTGGAAACAAATGATAAAAGCATAATACAACATAAAATCCTTCTGGAGAAAGATACTATTCCTTTCAAGCAAAAGCTGAGACCAATAAATCCCATGCTCCTTCCTTTGATTGAAAAAGAAATAAAAATATTGTTGGCTGCCAAGATAATAGTTCCTCTCAGATATTCAAAATGGGTAGCCAACTTGGTGGTGGTGAGGAAGAAAAGCAGAGAAATCAGACTTTGTGTTGATTTCAGAAATTTAAACAAGTGCTCAAAGAAAGATAATTATCCTTTACCAAAGATGGAGTACTTGTTGTAAAAGGTCTCAGGAGCCAAAGTGATGTCTTTCATAGATGGATTTTTAGGCTTTAATCAGATCGTTGTGCATCCAGATGATCAAGAGAAGACTGCATTTACCACTCCTTGGGGGACCTTTATGTATGCTAAAATGCCTTTTGGATTGATGAATGCTGGAGCCACTTTTAAGAGAGCTACAGATTTAGCATTTGTGGGAGAGAAAGATAAATTTTTCCTTATCTACCTTGATGAGATAACAGTATACTCCAGCAGCCATCATGACCATTTGCAGCATTTGAAGAAAGTGTTCCTGAAGTGCAGAAGGTTTGGGATCTCAGTCAATCCTAAAAAATCACAATTTACTTTAGAACAGGGCAAGTTGTTGGGACATATTGTTTCTACTGGAGGTGTCTGAATTGACCCAGAAAGGGTAAAGACCATACAGACCCTGTCTGTACCAAGATCAAAGAAGGATATTCACTCCTTTTTGGGTAAAATTAATTTTGTGAGGAGGTTTATATCGAATTTTGCAGAACTAGTGAAGCATATTACCTCCATGTTGAGAAAAGGGTCATAGGTAAGATGGACTGATGTAGCAAGAAAATCATTTGATTCCATCAAAAAGGCTATAATGGAAGCTCCTACATTAATAATTCTAGATTACATCAAGGAGTTCCATGTATTCTCATTTTCCTTTGAAGACACCATTGCAGTTGTTTTATTGCAGGCAGACGAAGAAGGTTCAGAGCATCTAGTAGCATTTTTCAATAAGAATTTGAGGGATGCTGAACTGAGGTATGATATGATTGAAAAACAAGCATATTCTTTTATCAAATCTTTAAAAGCTTTTAGAGTTTACATTTTTCATTCCAAGATAATTACATATGTACCTTCTGTTGCAATTAAAGATGTCCTAACACAACCTGATGCTGATGGAAGAAGGGCTAAATGAATTGCAAAGTTAATTGAATTTAACATAGAATTGAAGCCCACCAAGTTTGTCAGAGGTCAGGGTCCTGCCAAGTTGTTAGCCGAAGAAAATTGCAGAACTTTGGACATAGACCTTATGTGCTTAAATTCAGAAGTTGGTCAAAAAGAAGAAGAAATAACAGGTGAACTAGACAGAAAGCAATCAGTGGCCTAGCTTCATGTGACTAGTATTCTGAAATAATTAAATTCTTGCTCAAGCTAGAAATCTCTCCAGACTTAAGCACAAGTCAAGCTAGAACAATTAAGCTTAGAGTAGCTAAATATTGCATTAATGAAAATATGCTCTATTGGAGGGATCCATCTGGAATGCTTTTGAGGTGTCTAAACGAAGAAGAGTCAATAGAAGTTATGCCACAGTTTCATTCCAGCATGTGTGGGTGGCACCATTATTGTAAGACTACATCTCACAAAATCCTGAGAGCCAGTTATTATTGGCCCTCCTTATTTTCTGATGTATTTTCATTTGTTAAATCTTGTGACAGGTGCCAGATATTTGAAGGAAAATAGTAGTTGAAGTCCCTGCGCTTAAAACCAATATCTGCAAAAGGACCTTTTCAATAGTGGGGCTTGGATTTCATTAGAGAAATCAATCCACATTCCAGTGGCCAACGCAGATAGATATTAGTAGCCACTGATTATTTCACTAAGTGGATTGAAGCAATCCCTACCAGGAAAGCTGATCATAATGTGGTTATGAAATTTTTAACAGAGAATATCTTTACCAGATTTGGTTGTCCACAAAAATTAGTCACAGATAATGCAACAACCTTCAGAGCCAAAGAGTTAGTGGATATGTGTAATTCAATGGGCATTAAACTAATTCATTCCACCTCATACTATCCTCAAGGGAATGGTGTAGCAGAGTCTTCCAACAAAAGTCTGATAAGGATCATTAAGAAGCTATTGGAGGATAGCAAAAAGAATTGGGATTCCAAGCTCAAATATGCACTTTGGGCCGATAGAGTGACCATTAAGAGATCTACAAAGAATTCTCCATTTAAGCTAGTGTATGGCACATAGGCAGTATTTCCAATTAAGCTTACTCTCCCTATAGAAAAGTTCCTTAAATCAGAGTAGAATGAGGAAGAATTCATGGCAAAGAGGATCACTGATTTAACAAAGCTTCATCAAATTAGAGAACAACTGTGTGAAAAGGCTGCAGCGCATCAGAAAAAGATCAAGGAAGCTTTTGACAAAATGGTAAAGACATATAATTTTCAGATTGGAGACTTGGTTCTAAAGTGGGATGCATTAAAAGAGAATAAATGCAACCATGGGAAATTTGATGCTTTCTGGACAGGGCCTTTCATTATTTCACAGGTTCAAGGGAACAACGCCTTCCTACTGCAAAGTATGGGAGGAGAAGCAATTTTCGATGGCCCAGTCAATGGGTGTTTTCTTAAAATTTATGTTGTTTAAGGTCTTTTGGACCTTAAAGTTGTAAATATTTCACCTTATCAATTTTAGAATAGGCTCAATAGACTCCATGCCCAATAGAACACTAGGAATTTTGCTAATTCATTTTTATCAGAAGGCATTGATCTGCAGGTTCTTGAGACCTCACAGGGAGGATCTCATCCCTAGAAGGAGCCAGTGTTAGCTATGCTACATGTTTTATCATTCGGAGGACCAAACATCAGCTCAACCATGCATTGATGTAGAAAAGGGAACTTGCAGCACTCATTTAAGCTTCTTCCCCTTCATTTGTACTTTTCATCACATCCTTTGTTACCTCCATTTTTTTCCCTCCATAAAGCCTTTCATTTCTCATTTAAACCTTCTAGAAACCAACAAAGTCCTTGTAGACCCTTTTTCTTTGGTCCCCGGGCACTTAGCATATGAACCCGCACCCATGTAACCCTTCGCCTTAACTTTAGTCCTTGATTGCCACACCTCAATCTAACGGTCTCCGTCCTTTCCCCCACATGATAAACCACATTCATCTTTCCCACCGTCTGTCGCATCATCCGATGACATTCACTCATTGCATACCTAAGAACCACTCACTCGTTATCCCGCGGGGAAAGCTATTTCCCTCACATCCCATCTGCCACACGTCGCCCTCCGATTGCATCACAAGCCCCTGTACGTCTACCGCCTCCCTCCAAAAAGTGGTGTGGGGAAACTGCTTATCGCCTGCTTATACGTCCTCTGCTTGTTAATATTCACATAGCTCCCACTCCCAATAACTGTCAGGTCTACCCCATCGTTATCCGACGGACCACATGTGTCTCCGCCTGCTCTCCCCAATAGTCTTCCTTGATTCAATCTCCATCATCCTTCTGCAGGATCTGATGACTATTGTTTATTCTCATCCATCCCATGCATCTTCCATATTGTTTTCGTGTCTCTAACCTATATCATTCACCTGAAGGATGAACTGAGCAGCTACCAAGTATTCTGCACAGTTAATATTTCAACAACCACATTCAAAGAGCATTATGGTTGAAGAGTAAAAGGGCACTCCTCTAGCAGTTCACACCATTTATCAGTTATGGATATTTCTTCCATAGGACATTCTACTTGCTCAGGAAGGATAGCCAAGTACCAATAAATGTCAAACGTATTCATTCAAGCAGCAGGTTGTAGCAGAGATTTTTATCAAATAGTTAATATGGTTGTTGTTCCATTATGACCCCTCCATGCATAGGATAGCATATATTTTTGTAATCAACCTCTATATATACCCAGAACTTAGAATGTAAGAGGGTTGATGAATGTTATTTTTTTTGTAAGCTTCAACTTCTGGAGACTATAACTACTATGATACCTGCAGCGTCTGCTCTTCATTTTTAGCTAATGCAAGCTTCTTTTGCTGTTAATTTCTCACTTTCCATTTCTTCTTTGTTTTGGGTTGTGCCTATTATCCATTTTTAAAAATTTGCTTTGATGTTTAGCACTAGAGGGGATGTCATCCCACCTCTGTGTTAGATTCTTGTTAGTTTTATTGAATGTGTATGCAGGTTTCTATTGTTTTAATACTAGATAGCTATCATCATGTCTGTGTATTAAGAAATAGATTTGCATACCTTTAACTAGTTGCAGTCGGCGATGACATGGTCTTGTGCATCTGCTAGTGTGATTAGTATTCTCCATATTCACCTATTCCTTAATCTATGAGTGATTGGTGGTCTAAAGCCTTGTAGTCTAGGGGTGTTCACCCATCTCTGGGGTTAAGCACAGTAGAAGAGGTTATCTGGCTTGAATATGCAGCATTTCTTTCATTCATCCACCATTTTCCAACATTTTTGTTGAGTTTGTAATGTTCCCGAGCATCTCTGAGATATAACCTAGGAGGGTTTCTTGCGGTGATAACACCACTTACCGCTTGAAGACCTTCTAATATTCTACCGCTTTATGTGTGACCTCGCCTATGACGGAATCAGTGCGATATCCATTACATTTTATAACTTTTCAGGTCTAGGCGCTCGAGGGTTTTCATTCTTTGAGGCTTTTGCCTGGAAATATGTGATTAGCGACTTTTCGTTAATCACATATCATAAACCACCCCCATTTCTTAAATTGACCTTTGGTTTTTGCTAATTTGTGGTAGCACATGTTACCTTGGGCTAACAATCTGTGCACTTGACTGAGGGTCCTCGTTGCTTCGCGCTAATCACAAATTTCAATTTTTACGAGGATATCTCTCATAAGCTTGATCTTTATAAGAATTTGAAACTTTGGCATGATTTTTAAAGAGTTCATGAAAACTTAAAGAGTGTTCTAGGATCCAATTTGGATCACAGACTTCCCACTAAAAAATCTTTTGGACCACCAAAAGTTGGTTTTTAAGCATCAATAAAGTGAGGGTGTAAATTCCTCCATTGCCCAATTTCTATCTATATTGTAAGCTTGGTTTTGAACCTTTGAGCCCAATCCTAAGGTACTCAACATCCCCTCTACGCGTAGTTGTTACCTTCCTTTCCAGAACTGTATCTTCTTGAAATTCATCGAAATATTCAGGCAACAGATCATCAATAGATGGAAATTGACTCTGTTCTTCAGGATCTTCAATCAATTAAGGTTCAAATAGTCTCAATCTTTCCGCATTAACAACTGAATAGATGTGCATGTATGCTGGCAAATCAAGGCGAAAAGCATTCTCACCAATTTTCTCAAGTATCTTGAAAGGTCCATACCTTATTGGCTTCAGCTTCTTACCTTCACCTTGCATTCTATATTTGCTGATATACATCCAGACTTGATCACCAACTTGGAATCTATGCTGAATCCAGCTTGGCTTGGCTCTTTTTTGACTGTTCCTGTACTATCTAGTGAATCTCTTGGATTTGTTCAATGAACTTTGTTGCCTTGTCCACATCATTTTGTCCATCAACCGCTATTTATTTACCAAAGAAAAAATCCAAGGGAGACCTTGGTGTGAAACCAAAAAATTTCTCAAAAGGAGATCTCTGTGTAGAAGAATGTTTAGCTCGATTGTAAGCATGTTGCACATAACATAGGTGTTCATCTGAAAGCTTGGGATGCTTGCTGCAATAGCCTCTAAGCAAATGGATCACTATCTTATTGACCACTTCTGTTTGGCTATCTGTTTGTGGATGAAAATCTATGCTCTTCTTTAGTCTCGTGTCCATCAATTCCCACATATTCGACCAAAATTTCCCAACAAATCGGGAGTCTCAATCAGATATAATGGAAGTGGGTAATCCAAAACGAACCAATACATGCTGGAAGAACAATTTTTTAGTTTGTTCAGTTATAATCTATTTGTTATGGGGTATTAAAATACGCATTTTGCTGAACCTATCCACAAAAACATATAAATAATCATGACCTTTTCTAGATTTAGGTAGTCCCCCAACGAAGTCTATGGAAACACTTTCCTAAGGATGAGAAGGAACTGGTAGTGGAGTGTACAACTTTCCAAAATGATACAAAAGTTGGTCCTTAACATGATAATCCAATTCTTCTACTTGTTTGCCATGGCTTAAAGTTGCATATACATCTTTACAATCTATATCTTGAGCATACTATTCAATGTAGCTTTCATGCAATACTGAATTATGCTTAAGTATAGTAGATGCATTTTTGATTGGTCTAGACCACATATCTACAACTTTATTGTGTATGCCCTTTCTATATCTGATGACAAGATGAAACTATTGTAGAAACCCCATCCCCCTATAGTGTCTTGATTAATGCAACTTGGTTTGTGAGTGCAAATATTGAAGTGGTTGATGATTAGTATGTATAACTGTCTCTTTTCCAATTAGGTAATGTTTCCACTTTTTCATACTCTATACTAATGCATACAATTTTTTATCATATGTGGGATAATTAACCACTGCAGAATTAAATGTCTCAAAATGATAACATATGGGTTTACCATGTTGCATCAACGCTTCTCCCATGGCAGAGTCATTGGCATCCGTTTCAATCTCAAATGGTCTTTGAAGATCAGGCAGTGCTAGTACTGGTTTTGTAGTAATCTTTTCTTTCAAGGTGTCGATGGCTTTTTGCTATTTGCCTCCCCACTGAAACACCTTGTTCAATCCGATTAAAGCATGTAAGGGAGATGCAATCAAGGAAAATTTAGAAATAAACTTTCTTCAATAATGTCTGCTCCTAGGAAGCTTCTAACTTCAGTAGCAGATTTGGGTTTAGACGAGTTTACAATGACTGCAACCTTAGAGGGATTTATCTTCAATTCACCACCCCCTACAATATGACCCAAATAATTCAAATATGTTTTGCCAAATTCACATTTTGAGAGCTTAACATAAAGATTTTCTCTTTTCAAGACATCTAGAGTCTACTTTACATGCTTCAAATGTTCTTCCCATGTTTTAATAAATATAAGAATGTCATCTAAATATACAATGACAAAATCATCAATAAAAAGTCTCAGTACATCATTTATTACTCCCATGAAAGTAGCAAGAGCATTAGTTAAGCCAAAAGGCATAACCAACCACTCATACAATCCTTGCTTTGTTTTGAAAGCAGTCTTCCATGCATCTTGCTCTGCAACTCT
>APFE031721442.1:0-10056 GCA_000404065.3 Pinus taeda | reverse complement strand
TCCCTATAGAAAATAGCTTTTCTATTATACAAGGACTTCCTAAAACAATTCCACATATATCCAAGGGAACAATATCTAACTCAACCTCATCTACAAATGTTGACCCAAAAGAAAACCTAAGTTTACATTGTCTAGTCACTTGTAGCTTTGCTTTATCACATAATCAACCTAATGGATATGGTTTCTTGTGAGGTGTGGTTAGTAATCCTAGCTTCTTTACAATTGCTTCAGAAATTAAGTTTACTTGTGAGCCACTATCAAACAAAGTATAAATCTTTTGATGCTTGGAAATAACTCTAATATGAAAAAGCTCATGTCTTTTCCTCTCATTTTCTTCATTATCAGAAGATTGTGCAGAATTACTAGTAGATGCTTCAGAATTTTTACATTTTATACCTTGGGTTGTGATTGTTGTTTCATCCCCTGAGTCTAACCCCAAATCCTTTTGAATAGTTGCAGCAATCTTCTTCTTTTTGCCATCGAACTTCTTGGGCCTCATCTCTAGATGCAGAATCCAACAATGATCATCATCATGCCCATCGTTCTTGCAGTGACTGCATCAATATTTGGTCTTTTGTACAGTATTTGTCTTCCTCTCTTTCCATTTCTGTTTTCTCTTTTCCTTTTTCTTACTTGCAGTGGGTTTTGATGATCCCCCAACTTCTAGGTTCACATTATTGCCTCTAGCCTCTAGAAGTGTAGCCTGAACAAATACCTCATCTATGTGAGTGGGATTAAACATGAGGTGTGCTATAAATAGCTGTTAGACCACCTATATACTTCAATAGAGTTTCAAGTGAGTCTAAAGAAATTCCTAGAATCAAAGCTCATTTCCTAAATTCTTGGGTGTAGCTTTGTATACTTTGCGACTTTAATTGTCAAAGAGTTTTCCAACTCATCATGGCTTGTTGCATATAAGCTAGTGGATAGAACTATTTTTTAATTGCAAAAACAAATTCACTCCAGATAGAAAGAATATTACCATGCTTCTTCATCTCAGCTTGTGTCCTTCCTTCCCACCATACCAAGGTAGTGCCTCCAAGGCATAGGTTGCCTAACTGAATCTTACTCTTGTCTATATCAATGCTCTTCACCCTGCAATATACATCAATCTGTCTAATCCAATTATCCAACTTCTATGCATTCAACTCTCCATCATATATTGACAAATCAAATTTAACATCTAATTTAATCAAATATGTTTTCTTTTTATTTTCAAGGCTATTAGGAGGTGTGGGAAACTTTTCTTCTTTCCCTTTGCCTTTAGAATGGTCATGGAGGAGAGATTCTTCTACTCCTTTATCATTTTTGGAGTTTAATGAATCCTCATCTCTACCTTTCTTAAATTCTCTATACATTTCCTCTACCATGGCTCTCATGGTCATGAAACTATCCATGAATTGGGAGTTTGATTCCAAGGGACTTTCTTCTGACATTTTCCTCTTAGGGTAGACTCTTCTAATTTCTGGGTTAGCTTCAACCAACTCTCCTTCTCCTAATTCAAGCTTTGATCTAGTTATCATTCAATAAAAATCTAGCACAAACTTGTCTAAGCTTAGTAACCTAGAGCTCTGATACTACTTGATATTATATTGATCTAAGACAAACAATTAAGGTATTATAGACTCATGTGCATGGATGTGCCTATGTTATTTTATGCAACAGATCAATAAGATTGTGAAATACATAGACACTGAAGCAGTTAGAGAAAACATAATAGGCAAACATGTAAACACAACAAGTTTAATAAGGAGTTCACCCAATACTCCCGGGCTACGTCTCCCAGTCCAGCCTTTAGTGGTGGCCTCTCTATTATGTTTTCAAAAGCAGATTTTTTACAACAGTGAGCTAAATTTGAGTCTCACATAGCAAATATAAATCAACAAGACAACACTTGGATCCCCCAAGTCTCCGGAGTACACATACTCTCTTTACTGATACTCGACCTCTATTGGTCATAGTAGTATGAGCCCAATCTGAGACTCATACATGACAGACATATATAGAGCAGTTTGCTTGAACCTCTCTAGCCCTCTCTGGAGTACACATAATCTCTGACTCTCTCTGGATCTATCTGGCTCAATGTTTCCATTTTCTTCTACAGGTCAACTCGGCTCTTTCTCTTTGCTCTTAGATTTTTGCGTCTAACTTACTTGCCCTCTTTCTCTATCAGCTCATGACTTTAAAGCGAATCTTCTTTCTGACTGTTCATTTCCACTTCCTAGCTTTTCGGTTTCCCTGCCTCTATCCATCTGAATCCCTCTGTTCTATGCAATCGTCACTGTATAATGTCTCACAAGGAGGTGGCCACCTATTTCGTAATGAACTGAGTGTTAGTTCTCTTGGACATTTTCAAAATGACCGCTTATTCCATTAACTCCAAGAATGCCCACAAAACATGACTTTCTGCCAACACATCGGACTTCAAATCTTATACAACTTTGCCTGTTTACCTCGTCGAATTCGGTCACCCATCGGAACGCATGTCCGCCATTGATTTGGAGCCTCTAGATCTAATGGTCATCTTCCATATCGGGCGGATAAGTAACATGATGTTTACCTTTCTGATGTGAGTGGTTTTCTCTCTCTTCTGCGAGATGCATGGCACATCTTGTGTGGCATCAGGCGGGTCTCGGTTGAAACCACTTACCATTTGAAGTCCTTCCGATATTCTGCTGATTTTTGTGGGACCTCGCCTTTGATGGAATCAGTGCTAAATCTGTTCCATTTTATAACTTTTCAAGTCCCAGTGCTCAAGGCTTTTCCTTCTTTGAGGGGTTTGCCTAGTGATATGTGATTAATCGCATATCAAAAACTACCCCCATTTCTTAAGTTGACCTCTGTTTTTGGTAATTTGTGGCACTGCATGTTACCATGGGCTGATGGTCTGCACGCTTGACTGAGGGTCCTCGTTGCTCCGCGCTGATCACAAATTGCAACTGTTTCGAGGATATCTTTGATAAGCTTGATCTTTATAATACTTTGAAACTTTGGCATGATTTATAGAGAGTTCATGAAAACTTAGAGAGTGTTGTAGGATCCAATTGAGACCAGTGCCATACCCAAAATTCTTTGTCTGACCCTTCTGAATGGAGGTCAGTTGATTCTTCATATTGGTCAATAGAGGCGTGCACCAATCAAACACTATGGTCAGACATTCCATTGCTAAGCTCATCGATACTCGTGAGGCCTGATGTAAAGAAGATGAGGAATTTACCCTGGTGTTACTGGGAATAGTGTCCACTCAGATGCTGCTATTCCCACTAAGATGGGTGGTTATCTTAGAAACAAACAAGTAAAGTCTACTATTGTATTCTTTTCTAGATATAGACAAAAGGAGAACCAAGAAGACCAACCTGAGTCTTGCGCTTGCTCTACTTCTTGATAGAGCTTTGCTGCTTCTTCTTCATTTGCCCAGCTTCAAAGAGAACCTGTGGAATCATAGCAACATACTACTACCGAAGAAATAAAGATCTATATCTATAAATAGCACAGGACCAGATGTACGTTAACCATATACATGCATATATAAACAAGTACACAAGAATATGGAAGAAAATAATAATAGCTTTATTAAGATGAAAAGTAGCAAGAGGATTACAACCATATGCTCTGACCCAGCATCATCCTCCAGCAAAAAATCCCTTCTTCACCTCAAGCAAAGCTTAGATCACCCAACACTATGAATGTACACCAGAAAACCAACAGCACTTCCCTATAAGATACAAAATTCTAGCCTCTGGATCTCTGTGATGAGGGATCCATATATAGATGATTAGAAGGAGGTGAGTCATCTTTTGGGATCTTGATTAGTGTCCTCTCTCTGATAGTTCCTCCTTCCACTTGGAGAATGATGATTTCTTACTCATCCCTGGTCGAAAACAGAGAGGCAAGTGTCAGAGGGGAAGCTTTTGGAAGATTCCATGATCTTGCACCTCACATTTTTGTCCCTGCCATTTGTCCATTCCCAACCATCGCACCCTAAAGAGGAGCAAATCAGTATGCATTGCACCTTGTACACTGGGAAGGTGATATGCATTGCATCCTCTGCATTGAGCTTTCAGTATGGTCCAGTTTTGACCATTTATGAGTAGTTTTTAGTGGAGAACTTCTAGGAGATGATGTAATCAATTGACCTTGTTCCTTTAGGCAGTGAAGAAACACTTTTAGGGACTTAGGAGCCCTCAATTTATGGACATTTATGATTGGGGTTGAAGTGCCCAGAAATGTCTATAATAGTTTCCCCCTAAAGCATGAGCTCGTTAATCTTTCTGACGTCGGGTGAAATGCTTTACTATGAGGATCCGAAGTTTTTCTGAGCTGGGAGGCGACCTGTAGTAAGATACAATACAATACATTGTTTTGACAACATTTTTTCATGATCTAGCTGAGGCGGGTATTCCCATGCTCAGCTTTATAAATTCATTTTCATGTACATAGGACAGACAATCGTCTATGTGACAGACTGATGATATGGACACATCATCCTTTGTTTTGGATGATCATCTGTTCAGCAATGATGTACACTTGATGTCTTTATATTCCTGGATATATCACAGCTCGGATGGATGAAACTAGATATGGGGTCTTCAAAACTCATTCAATCTTCACTCGGAGTACAAGTCGATCCATGTGAAAAATGTTCTGGAGTCGAACATGGAAAGAAATCACCTGATTACCAGCCAATGATGTAAGATGTTAACAGGCGCGAGAGGAACCACCAATAATGACAATGACTCTCAAGGTACTACAGTACAATTCACGTGGTGTGAAAAAAGGACTTGGCATCGAACACCACGTAAAATCTCTCAGTTGAAGGCCATTGATGTAAACCTGCCACCGAAAGTGAGAAACTTGCCATTAAGGCAAGCAAGCTTCAAAGTACTCAGAGGGTTGTCCCTAAGTCAACTTCTTGGATAATGAGCTGATTTTGACAAGAAGTGACCCATCGCAAGAGGGCCTTAATGAATCCCACATCAACGACATAGAACAAAGCAAATGATTTTGGAGGTGAAAACAATCTGACGGTACAGGGTTCAGAATGGTGGTCATGAACGAATGAATCATGAATGTATTGCAATGGGTGAGACACAGGTGAATTGCCTGAATGACTTCTCTTGAACATATCGGCGACACTGATGATGGATTGGTAGCGTTAACCCCAAAGATGGATGGTGTGATGGACCAATGGTGATGACCAGTGAACGAAACAACGCAACCCAGCATGGATGCAGAAGGAAAGTGTCATGTTCAAGAGTGACTTACTACCAATAAAGTTTCTTCAAGTTTTCTTCCCAATTTTCCCCAGTCATTGTTGAACATTACCTCTTTATTTTTTTCAAGCTTGAGGAGGATGACATATGCTTGTTCTATAATCTACCCTTCGGGCGAACTTGTCGCTATATTTGAGCGAGCCTAGCGACAGTCAAACTCGTTCTCATCCATTTGGATGAGTTTGTCACTATTCGGTTTTAACGAGTTTAACAACAAAGATAACTCGGTCTCTTTCAATTTTAGAGAGTCTGAAAGAAACAGAAATGAGACTCCAACGATTCTTTTTCATCATATAATCCCTTGAGTCCAAAAAACCGTAAACTAATACAAAAGGGATGAATTCTCGGTAATTATAAAGAGCCGAGCAAGACAAGCACTCGATCGTTTTGTGTAATAATCCCTCAGGTCCAAAAAGATTAAAATCTAGAGGAGGGATAGCACTTCCGATGACCTTAACGAGCCGAAGAGGTCAATCGCTCAGAAATCTTTCCATATTTTATGAGTCAGGTGAAAAGAGCTTAAAGAAGACTTGTTTTCGAGGAATGAGCGATGGTTTCGGGTAGCAGCTGATTCCAGATACGATTTGGAATTTTCCAATCACGGCAGTGTCAAAAGGATGGCTAATAGAATCACTCTTCACAGATGTTCCTCGAAGGGGTAAACAATCATATGGGGGTGAATGATCAGCTAAAAACAGAGTGTAGGTGATGGCGAGAACATGACCAAGGATCAAAAGCTAGCGATAGGGCATTCACAATGGTTATTTATCGGTTCATTTTTTAATGAGCTTAAATGCTGGGGGGAAAATTTGCTCATGAGTTATGTTTATTTTTTAACGAGCTTGAACTATGCTCTAAAACTGTTCATGGAGGGTTTATTTTTTAACGAGCTTGAACTCTGCGACAACATTGCTCGCCAGTCGTCTGATAAGAATGTCTCATTCATGATGCTATTTTGAAGTGGCTTACATCTCTCAAGCTTTGCCACGGATCCTTTCTTTATGCAAGTTAGGAAACTACTAGCCTTACGGGTTTAAAGGGTTAGAGGTCCTACAAATTTAAAAAATAAATAGCTACTCTTCACTTGCATGTGGAAAGGTTTGCATTCCCCCAAGTATAGCGAAAAATTTCCAGGTTACCAAGAAAGTTCTATCCGCGTAGCAGATAAAATGCTTCCTCGACGATGTCTATCATAACAGATAAAGGTGAATGGTGCAGACGCATTCCACTCACATAACTTTAACGAAGGTATCTTATTCCAGCCTGATCCCATTTTCCTATAAGGACGGGTTCGTTAGACTAGTTATATATCCCTTGTGGAAATCCACTCTATACCCAAGGTTTTCTTGTCGAAACAGACCAGGCTGCATGCCCCCTCGGTTTTAGTGACATCTTCCTGAATCACTCGCGCTCATCAAGTGGATGGACTGGAGATAGATGAGACATTTCTTGCATGAAAAGACCATTTAGGGATGGCATTTGACTATTTGCAATGTGTCGACCGGGGAATGACATTTGGTCTATGAGCTTGACCATTCTGCCTTCATGCAAAAAACACATTACTCTAAAGAGTGAGGAGACGATGGCTCCCATGCAATAAATATAGTCGCGTCAAAGGATTAGATTATAATATAAAGGTCCTTGAACTACCATAACGTTCATGTGAACATTTTTCCTTCTCAAAGTAATGGGCACATTTGGAAGGATCCCTAAAGGTCGACTGGTTCCTTTGTCGAAGCCTGTCAGATTTCTCATTTCAAGCAAAAGTTATGGCGAACCAAGCGCTTTCCAAGCAGTTGAAGAAAGGATACTCACAAAAGCCCCTTCATCAATGACGATACCAACCATGACCATTCTGTAAGCTTGTACAATGATTCTGAATGGTACACTAGCTGGTAAACGGGGTCTACCTAGTAGATTCTAGTCGAAGGAAACGACTAGGCTACTTGGTGGTGGGACCAAATAGATGGCCGGATATGACTCTGATGAACTTCCTTCCTGCGATAAAGGAATGGGAGGACTGCCCCCAAGTTCATCGGAGTCTGTGTTGACGAAAAGAATTTTAACAATGTCGTTCTCTTTCTCTTTAGTGACGGTATCATTCGAAGATGAACACTCTGAAGGCAAGACCGCGTCAATTGCCGTATCGACCCTTTGACTTTCATCTGGTATGGATTCAGAGGGTTCATTTTCAATGATAGACACTTCGACCGACCACAATGATGGGCCAGCTGGATTTTCAACCGGTGGAGGACTTGGCAAGAGTTTTTTATATCCAGGAGGAAGTCGTAGTGGTGAAACTAGACGATCATCCAAAACTCTTTTAGCCTCACCAAGGAAGGGACAATGGTGGATGGCGTGATTACCTTCACACAACTTAAAAGGAAATTTGGGATTCCTTTTCTATCTATGTGCTTCACTTTCACTGGTTGATGGTGAGAACTCAACATGATTGCCAGAGGTTGACGCTACCAGATTGTGCAAACAAGGAGACTAGTCCTTTAAGATCCAAGGGATGCAGGGACAATCTCGGTGATAGTGGTCTCCATTGCAAATGACACAAGGAGATTTAGGTTTCGATTATGCGGTGTGAGGATTTTCGCTAGACGATGCTTGGTTGCCCCCTTTCGATTTTGGTTCCTTTTTCTTCTTTTCCTTTTTCTCTTTCTGCTTCTTCTTCTTCTGAGTTACTTGATTTTTAGCTTTATGAGCTTTATCAAGTGAAGACGAAGGAGGAGAGGGAGAATCAGATGAAGTAGAAGGTTGGGAGGCAACTCTAGTGCCGTCTAGTTGCTGATTTGACTGTTCAGGAATTACGGGATTCTGAACGACAGAGGTAGAGAAGAGCCAGACAGGCAAACCAATTGTCAATCCTGGAAGTGACAAAGTGGCCATATGGGGTGCACCAACATCTCTCCAGAGGAGAAGGGACTAGGATTTCCTCCAAGGGGAAATCTTTGGTTGGTAGACTCCATTTTCTCATCCTAAAGACCAAAGGGGGAATTTGTGATGTTATTTCGATTAAAATAATTTTTTAGATGCTTTGACACAACTTGTTTTTTCAATTTTAAAGAGTCGAGAAAAAACAAAAGATGACTCTAGTCGCCTTCGATTTTTATTGAACCTGAATTGACAAGTGCTCAAAGGACCTTTTCCTTTAAGGAGTATGAAAAGGAGCAAAATGGACTTCTCTGGAGATCTAGGTAGAGAGGATTACCAAACCAATCGCAAAACTGCAAAATACTTTTTACAGTACGGCAATCAATCTTCTCGAATGTTGTGTTTAGTGCATAGTGATTGATAGGGCGGCAGATATGGCTTCCTAAGGATAAAGGATGTAGCCTATTGTGGTAACCCAATATATACTTGACGGTACATGGGAGCACAAGTCCGTACTGGCACTTACCGTCTCAGAATGGAGGAATCACCCAACCAACACTGAAAACAATAGTTACCAGGCTTTATGACACCAGAATACGTCTCTAGCCTGGACCTCTAGATGTTGTGCGTTAAATTCCAAAGCATTGTTACATTCATTGAATTTATTTTAAGTTGATCTTGCTTAACAATTCGCCTCTCAGGTTCACCACGTGATGTGTATATAATTCCTAAAATGCAGTCTAAGATGATAAAGAAACGTTTAATCTTCTTTCAGCAATGAAAATCCTAGCTACTAAGGGAAGAAAGTCAAGAATATTTTCTTCACAGGGCACAAAGCACACGCTAAATGCATAGTCCTAAATCAAGCCAAGCAATAAAAATGCAAATGCACATGCATGTATTCGTTTTCAGCCTTCTTAATGTGAATGATGTCAAGAAAGCTATGTGCAAATCTAAATTACTTTTAAAGCGACAGTACTCAACAAAATTCTTTTTCAAAATGAAGTGAAAGCAAGAGAGACACTTTGCGATTTTGAAATGAAAATTGCTTTTCGACACTTTAAAACTACTAATTCAAATCCTATGCAATAGTAACCATATAATTAACTATCAAGAACAATGGGATTGCTTTCCAAAACTGAAAATGACAGCTACGACACTTTCAGATCTAGAGATGACAGTTCGACTATGCTACTTTTTTGCAAAAGAGAACTAAAAATGGCGCACAATACATAAAAAGAATTTACAGTTCTTTGCACTAAGGAGGTAGAATAATGCAAGAGAAGGGGGTTTTCACAGAAGTACATTGACTACAGACAACAAAACTTTTGAATAGGACTGAAAAAGTGAGAAAAAACCACAGTCTGAGGGTAAAGTTAACCCTCCCTGACCATCGCACCTGTTACACAGTGAAATCAGTATGCAGTGCACCTATTGCACTCGGGAAGTGCGATGCATATATATTGCCTTGAAGGCAGGGTGCGATGGTACTAGTGTGAGACTTCAAATAGGTTTTTACTCACAGTTTGCACTTCAGTTCAGGTGTTTAGTCCGAGTAAGTAAAGATCAGTGTATGTAAAACATAGGGGTGATCTAAAGAGGTTGCTAGAGCCACCACTTAGGGAAATTAGATTACTTGGAGATCTATTGTTTAATTGATAAACAAAACCCGGAGATAGACTGAAGCAGTATTGATTGCTTTGCATTTGTATAACAAATGCAGTTCGAAGGCTAGCTAGCTTAACTTCAAGCTCCATCTCTAAGTTTATGAAAGAAACACGGATAGATAGGCTAACAAGTAATTTAGTCGCTCCCCAGTGGAGTCGCCATTTTGTTACTGGGAATAATGTCCACTCGGATGTTGCTATTCCCACTAATATGGGTGGCTATCTTAGAAACAAAT
>APFE031721441.1:0-16898 GCA_000404065.3 Pinus taeda | reverse complement strand
ATATATATATATAAGTCTGTCTATTTTTTTTTACTTAATTATTGGTTATGGGTAGTGCTTTCAAATATAACATAAGAGAGACAACTAAAATGATAAAATTGAAAAGCACATACATGAAAACCCAATTGCGTTTTGGACAATGTGAGTGCAATGCAATTATATTTTTCTTGGGAAAAAGCAATTCAAGTGTAAAACCTCCAAACAAATTATGTATAAATCATGAAGATGCAAGTTTAAGGGATTTTTTTTTTCTTGGATTAATATCACTAATTAGGTGAAGACGTTCACTTCCAAAGAGAAACGTTCCTCAAATACAATGTGACACTACTCATGGTGCACTAATGCGTGGAATTAAATATTGAACAAATATTAAATTTCATATTTATAACTATCTCTCTATATACTCCCTTACAACATTTCTTTACACCCTTTGGACCAATAACATAGTAAGAATAAAGTAAATTTAACACTTAGAAACAATTAAACAAAATAACTTTTATAAAGCATTAAAAACATGGTGCTTCTAAGTGAGTAACTCTAATAAGTAAGTCTATGAAATTTTTCAATCTAACTATTTTCAAAATTTTATTTTAGTATACTTAATAAATAAACCTATATATATTTAAAAATATAATATAAATTTTAAATAAATTTAAATTTTCCAATTATCGTTGTTTTAAGTTTTATTAATTTATTGTTATATTTTAGATTATTATTTTACGGTCAATAATACTGATGAGCCTTTTCACCATTAGCATTTAGTCTCATCAAATCACTCTTATTCACACCCATAGAAACTGAAAAACGCAGGTAAAAAAAACTATAGCAATATAAAAAATTATAAATAGTTATAGTGACTTAAAAGATGGTTTAGAAAATAGGTTTAATGACTAGTAATTAAAAGACTGGTTTAGAAAATAGGTTTAATGGCTAGTAATTAAAAGACTGGTTAAAGGTAAATTTGGACACAACGGTCCAAAAAAGCAATCATAAAACTCAGGAATGCCCTAGTTATTATACACTCGCCGGCGCATGATGAATGAAGAATGTGAGGGATCGGTGGTTATGTGAGGGATGCGTGGTGAATGAAGAATGAGAGGGATAGGTGGAATGAGAGGAGGAAATTCACTAATGAAGAGGAGGTGATCGAAGTTTTTGCAGTCTGAAACAGCAGCAAGGCGATCTGAGTGGATTATTCATGGAGGGTAATTTTCTATTCCCTTTAATTTGTTTGGTCTATTTCTCTGTTTATTTAACTGGTTAATGAGGAAAACTAAATAACCACACAAATTTTTTTCTCTGTTCAATGTACAGGTGGTTAAGCATGGGTGTTCTCTCTCAATGTCTCTGATGTAAAGTTGTTTGTCTTATGGAGCGCTCCATAATGTTCCGTGTAGTGTTGTATGCATCCATGTCCTGTACTGTGTTTAGTGCTGTGGTATGCTTTTGGTTGTTTTGTGTCTGTTAAGTGAGAGGGAAAGTCCACGCTGAGGAGAATATGCAGGTATGGTTGAAGGGCCAACTTGATTAACAAATAATGCATTCAGAGTGAGTTGATACTCATGGCAATATTTTCTTGAATTACTTCTAAATTCATTCCCAGTCCTTTGTTTCTATTTCTTTCTATTTATTTTTCTGATGAGTTGGAATTTTATATACAGGAAGAGCTAGAGCAACATATTTTCTTGAATTACTTCTAAATTCATTCCCAGCCCTTTGTTTCTATTTATTTTTCTGATGAGTTGGAATGTTTCTATTTATTTTTCTGATGAGTTGGAATTTTATATACAGGAGGAGCTAGAGCAACGTTTCCAGTGCCTTTGTAGAAGAGAATGAGGAGTTTGCAGCTCCTTTTTAACCACCTGTTTGCACAGTTTCAATAATAAATGAAAGATTCGTAAGAAGCGTTTCAATAACAAAGGTGAGTAGTATTTGCGAATGGTCTTGTTCTCCTGTGTTTCTTGGTGCACTTTACGAATATCTCTATGATATATTTACACAACATGTCCATTGCAGAAGACTGATGTCAATTGAGTTAGTTTTAGTGCTATGTGTCGATCGGTGTTCACATGTGAGATATTCCATGTAATGAGTCTACTAACAACATTGGTCTCTCATTTCATGGCTGTGCTGGTTGTTAGAGCACTATCTCTCCAAACGCCCAATTGAGCTCCTCCTTTTCTCATTTCATGCATGTGCATCCATTTTCTTTAGATGTGTTGAAATTATCTGTTTGTAAAATAGAGCAGACGTTTCCTGTTTTTCTAAACACTCTATGTTCTATTACTATGCTGGATCTCACCTATAATATAATCAAAGGAGAAATTCCTTCATGGCTGTAGAATCTTCCAAAGCTTTGAGACATTGCTCCTATCATACAATCAGTTGGAGGGGACAAGTGGAGTTACGAGCAAATCAGTTCCATGACAGCCTTCCCCATCCACCCAGATTCATATCCAGAAGAGTTGCATAACCTGATGAAGTCGAAGATCTTTAAAGAGTGCTAACACCAGTCATAAGAACAACTAATTTAGGTAGCACAATCGATAGCTTCTCCTTAAGTAGCGTAGGTAGATTAAGCAGGAGATTGAGAAGGTGGTTCAGCCAGTTGAGAGGCACAGCCAAAAACCTTACACAGCAAAACCCTACAGAGAGGCACTGCCAATTATAGACCCATAGCTTCATAGCCTTCTTACAAATCCAATTCTATTTTAGAAGCAGATTTCTGTTTAATGCAAAAATTCAATGAATCTTTTTATTTCTTAAGAAAGCACGGTGAAATTTGGCATTTTCGTATTCCATTTTGAATATCATAGAAAACGGATTCTGTGGAAGGTTGTGATTGTTTGGGGTTGCGTGCTGTAATTCCCATTTATATTGCTTGGAGTTTGAGGAGATGCCATCTTTTAGTGGATAGATATGTTTGGACGGGGCTGTGAGGATTACTAATTTGCTGGTGAAACACAGTTTTTCCCAGAGGTGAAATAATTAAAATTGTTTTATTAAAATATTATTTAATTCAAATCACATAGGAAACCTAGAATACCCCAATACAGTAGTACCAAGCCACATAACTAGAATTATACCCAACGCTTGGGTAATGCCTAGGGTAGCGAGATATGCATATAAACATCATAAATAAATGACTGTACCTACAATCACATACCTGCAATCTACTGATGGAAGAGTTTTCCATGGATGATACCAGCAGTTGTAATAATAGTTTTCCATGGATGATACCAGCCGTTGTAATAATAGTACCAGCAGTTGTAATTAGATTTACAAAAAGTCATCATAGCTGCTCGTCCCATAAAGAGCATGGCAAGGAGATCGGTGGAATGTTATGAGATTGATGATGATAAGATAAAACAATCATACAACTTGACAAGGATGTCTTAAAAAGGGTTTCAAGTGGCGACAAACATTTAGATCAAATATTTTTTGGTCTTAATAATTATGCAGTTTTATTAATTATATAGCAACTTGTTTTCTCTTTCAATGTTTTTTTAGTTTCCAATAATAATTATGCAGTTTTATTAATTATATGGCAACGTGTTTTCTCTCTCAATGTTTTATTTTTTTTAAGTTTCCCATATAACATTTATTATTTTTATGCAGAGAAATATATTTACCAAAAATTTAGGTTATAATTTAAAAAATAAACATGTATTTTATTATTATATATTTTATAAATATATTTCTCAAGAATTTGGATTATGATTTAGAATTTCAAAAATAAACATTTTGTTACCATATTAGGTTATCATATTCATGTGCATGTAAGTGGAACGTTCCTCTTTTTCCTTGACTTCACTGTATAGTGGAACGTTCCTCTTTTCCCTTGACTTCACTGTAGCGGGTTCAACATTCCTATGTTTTTCCTTGACTTCACTGTAGATGTTTCGACATTCCTCTATTTTCCCTTGACTGCAAGTAGATGTTTCAACATTCCTCTATTTTCCCTTGACTTCACTGTAGAGGGTTCATATGCACATCAGAGTGTCTCCTTTATTATTGAAGAACAAGAAAGCTTCACCGATTAGATTGAAAAATGCATAACAACCAAGAAACTGTTTAATTTTGCTACAGAAGCTGCAGCCAAGAATGTCATGATATTGATGATGATGAGATAAAACAACCATACAACTTGACAACGATATCCTAAAACGGGTTTCACGTGGCAACAAACTCTTAGATAATCAAAGATTCTTTTTTCTCTCTCTTAATAATTAAGTTGTATTATTAATTATATCGCAAAGTGTTTTCTCTTTCAATGTTTTTTTTTTTAAGTTTCCAAGGTAACATTTATTCATTTTTATGCAAAGAAATATATTTACCAAAAATTTAGGTTAGGATTTGGAAATAAACATGTATTTTATTATTATATATTTTAGGAAGAGAAGTATATTTATCAAGAATTTGGGTTATGATTTAGAATTTTGAAAATAAACATGTATTTTGTTATATTTATCAAGAATCTGGCTTATAATTTAGAATTTCTAAATAAACATGTATTTTGCTACCAGACATTTTATGAAGAGAAATATATTACCAAGGATTTGGGTTATGATTTAGGATTTTGAAAATAAACATGTATTTTGTTACCAAATATTTTTTGAAGATAAATATATTTACGAAAAATATGGGCTATGATTTAGAATTTCGAAAATGAACATATATTTTGTTACCATTATGATTGGTTACTCATTATTTTATTTTCTATTTCAATTTGAAAAATATATAACATTTAATTATTGAGAATTTTATTTACTCAATGAAATTTGATTGATAAAACCATATTACCAAATATGTTTCCTTACTTATTTTAGATATGTAATGGTTAAATTTAATTGTTGTTATATTGAATTTGCAAATTATATCATATTTGTATCACTTTACATAACAATATTGTATCCATGGTTTTTCTTAATATTTTTCATGCATTATGGGTTTATCATTATATATATTATGGATTTTCTTTATGAATGACACATTTAATAATGTTATAGTATATTAACAATATCATTTCAATGTTTTATGTTGCAGAAAATTTATCAATATCAAAGTTGCTTGTGAGTGAGTCTAAGAGGTTATCTATTTTTATGTTTTGTAGTGTTGTAATTAGAAAAATATATATTCTTTTTTGTTTAGATGGGCCCATCAAAGAATGTACATGAACACAAACTATCATTAATAAAAGGAGTAGTCTTTTTTTTGTGTGGAGGGGAATTCAACCCCTCCAAAAGGCTCTTAGGAAGGTTAAATGGTAACCCTCCTTTGAGTTGTGTTCCTTATGCTTATGGTTTTCATGATCTTTAATTTATAGTAACTCCAATATTATCTTTTTATCATAATAATAATAATTTATAAACATGTTTTAAACATCTTCCTAACATACACACAAATCACAAAATCATTTTTATTCACATAAATCATTTAATATGGTTTCAATGTTTTAAACATCTTCCCCACATACACACACAAATGCAAAACCACTCATATTCACATAAATCATTTAACATTTTTACAATGTTTTAAACCTCTTCCCAACACACACAAACTCATAAATCACTCTTATTCACCTAAATTATATAACAATTATAACCTTATTTTTTTTGGTTTTGATTTTGATTTTTTTAAGATTTTGTTTCGATATTTATTTTTGATTTTTCTTCTTTATTTAATTATATTTTTTTATCTATGTTAGTAGGATATTTATATTATATTTTCTTCTTTTAATATTTATAAATTTTTATAAATAAATATAATTAATATTGATATTGATATTTTTACAAATTTAAACTAAATACTAATATATTGTTTAGAGTGTTCATGTTTGTAAATATTTAAGTTTATTTATTTGTATAAATGTATTATATCTAAATGTTTGTGTATTGGTTCTGTTATTTATATACAATAAATATATGCTTATTTTTATATATATTAATGTATTTGGGTTATAATGTATGTTTTGGATTCTTTATTTTGTATGTATATGAATACATTATTTTCAAAATTGAGATAGTGTTTTTATTAGTTGCATTTAGATAGTTAGAATTTGTTTGTTAAGGTTTTTATTTTGGTATGTATCAATGAATAGGATATCTACTTCTATATGATGTGTGTGAATGTATTATTAAGAGTGTTTGCATTATTTGTATGTACTTCTTTGGAGTGTTTATTCTTCTATGTTTATGAATGTCTCATTTTGCATTCTTTTGACTATTCTTTCATTGATTTGTATGTATATGTGGGTATTGTTTGAGTATACCTTGAGTGTTAGAGTGGTGGTTTCATTGTTTATGTGTATATAAATGTATTTTTTTTCAATAGTTGCTTGTATTATCATAAGTGTTTTCAGTATTCCTTCATTGTTTACTTGTATATGTATGAATGTATTCTTTGCTATACTTGTGTGTATATTATTTACTTGTATTCTTTGTATGTTATGAATCTATTCTTTGTTGCGTGTGTATGTGTCTTGTTTATTTGTATTCTTTGTATGTGTATGAATATATTCTTTATGTGTATATGAATCTATTCTTTGCTACATTTGTGTGTCTTGTTTATTTTTATTCTTTTTATGTGTATGAATATGTCATTGATGTGTGTATGAATCTATTCTTTTCTACATTTGTATGTGCCTTGTTCAATTGTATTCTTTGTGTGCATGAACATATTCTTTGCTACACTTGTATGTGTCTTGCATAATTGTATTCTTGCATATATGAATATATTCTTTGCTATATTTGTGTGTCTTGTTTACTTGTATTCTTTGTATGTGTATGAATATGTCCTTGATGTGTGTATGAATCTATTCTTTGCTACATTTGTGTGTGCCTTGTTTAATTGTATTCTTTGTATACATATGAATGTATTCTTTATGTGCATATGAATCTTTATTTGTTATATTTATATACATATTATTTATTTATGAGTGTAGTTTGTGTGAATATATATTTTTTTAAATATTTATTTATACGATTATAAATATACTATCAATATTTATATATAAATATATATTATTTAGAATATTAAATTTGCAATTATATTAGTTTAAATATTGAGAAATTATTTATTATATTTTATATTATTTGTTTTTGTTTTTATTTTTATTTTGAATATTTTTAATCATTTTTAATTTTTTAATTTTTAATCATTTTATTATTTTTTTTTTCATTTTTAAATTTTTTTCCCTATCAAAATTTTAAATATTGATAATATTAATTTATCATTTTAAAATGAAAAATAATATACATATTACAATAACATTAAAAAGTACATAATATCTCTCGGATGCGGGTGAACGAGACAGGTAATGGGACGATGGTGACGGGAGGAGTAGGCGCGTGGAGTACGTTATGCGCCACCTAGCCTCACCTGTTGTCTGTATTCAATACCCTGGAGAGCTCATTCATGGCCGCGTTAATGCGGCTCGACATTCTACACAGGCTCCCCTGCTCTAATCCCATGGCACCCCACCATTTCAATTTTGTTCCTTTCTCGCGCATGTTAGGCCTCCTCGCAGGTGCAGTGCTCTGCTCTATGGATGATTCAGGATCCCATGGCGTTCAGGCTCGTGGAGTAGCTTCTATGATGGTTTCCTAGATCGTCGTAGCCCCTTCAGCGTTCTCTTCAGTTGTATGCCCTCCAGCTATCTCAATTCTTTGGTAAACTTGTTAACTCTCCCCCTTCCAGTCTCCCCTGTTCAGCAAAGAATTGTTGTCTGTCCTACTCTTTATGCTCTGGGTAACATGAATATCCTGCGACAAAGAATGGGTTGTCGTAGGGGTGGAGTACGTGGTCATCCCTTACGCCAAGCTTCATCCTCTTCTGCTGATACATTCCCTGGCTCTTCTTCTGAAAGTCATCCTGCTCCTAGATGAGGTCGTGGTCGTGGCCGGGGACATCGGGTCGCAATATCGAACCCCCATCATGCTCATGAGCACTCGACCCACTTTCAAATCCCCTGCACGCTAAGCAATCATTCTTTCATTGCTACTGTCACGATTCAGCTAAGTGAGGGCGCAACAGGCATGGGCTTGGCAACTCCAAATGCTTCATCGAAGCCGAGGGTGGAAGATTTGCCAAGCACCTCTCAGAATACGTGCCAGAAGGGTGATGTTCCAAAGAGCTCTCCTTTCCAGGTTAAGCCTGCTCTAGCGTGTTCAAATCTTCCAGGTGAAGGGGGTCCGCCAAAAGAAGAGGGCCTTCCCTCTGATGATGACGACCTCTCCAGTTTTGGTTGTCGGATTGTGGAAGAATTGCCTCCCACGGATCATGATGCTTGATCAGGTTGTCGTTCTCTTTTGCAGTTATCGTGTGTGTTCAAGGGGAAATGCTCAGTTGTTTTTTGTCTATGTTCAGTTGTCTTTTGTCTATGTTAACAGTTCGAGTCAATAGTATCACCTATGTTAAGCAGTTTTGGAACTCCAGTTAGTCTGCGTTTTGTCATGGAGGTTCTGGTTTAAAGGCTCTAGTAATAGTTTTAGTTCTAGTCAGTCTGTCGCTAGTTTCTGTGGGTTATCTTTCAAGTCTCTCATGTGAGTAAGCCATTTTCCAGGCTAGACCTCTTGAGGCTACCGCCTCGTTGTAAAAAAAAAATGTATCAATAATAGGAGTAGACTTATTCAAAAAAAAAAAAGAGTCCATAATATCATCCTTCTGAGTACAACCCAATTAGCGATTATTGTGTTATAAAATATTATGGAAACCATGAGACCAAGATTCAAATCCCAAAAAAGAAGAAACAATAACATGAGATTTATAATATCATCAATTTGTAATAACACATCAATTAATTATTTAATATTAAAATCAATACAATAAATAAATTTTATTAATTTTATTTAAAAATTCATTAATTTTATAATTTTCTTTTTCATAATACCAAAATTTAATAATATGTAAAAAAACATTAATTCTAAAATTTTATTAATGATAATAATTGTTTTTAAAAATAATAAAAAAAAGAAATACTTTTCAATTTCATAACATACTAATTAACTTATGAAATAAATGTAATTGTTAACATCATAATATCTATACTCAATCTTCATCATGTGCATAATATAATGTTAATTTAAACATTCATAAAAACCTAATAAATGTGTTGTGTGTGAACATGTCACATTGTAAGTCAATATGTGTAATGTTTGTGGGTATGTGTATGTTTGTGTGCACCTTTTTATTGTTGTGTGCATGTGAGTGATTATGCCTCATTGACAATGGATTGTGTGGCTGAGCGTCAGTGGTTAGTCCCATGCCAATGATGGACAGTTTTTGGGGTCATATAAGCTCTCACTTTCACATGGATGACCCTGTTAATAGAGATTTTTCATCTCCAAGCCAAGAAGAGCTTTCTATATAATACCTTTTAATTTATTTAAAACATAACATTAACTTCAAAACATTAAAATAGTCTTTTAATAATATTTAAATAATGTTTTTATTATTTTAAAAACATTTAAATAATAAAAATAAAATTATATAATTATATATATATATATATTATATATATAATATATTATTATATATATATATATATAAACAAATTATTAAAAATAAATTATAATAATTTTTATAATATATAAATATATATTTGTTTGAGAGGAGATCTCTAACTTAGTATGATAGAAAAGTAAAATAATAAAAATAAATAATTAAATTAAAAGATTAATGTAATGTAAGTATTTTTATCTAGTCAAGATAAA
Source organism: Pinus taeda (assembly GCA_000404065.3). NCBI lineage: Eukaryota > Viridiplantae > Streptophyta > Pinopsida > Pinales > Pinaceae > Pinus > Pinus taeda. The sequence continues at coordinate 7,185 of APFE031721441.1, read as the reverse complement.
AATTAAAATCAAAATACAAATAACAAAATAAAAATAAACCTAAAAAAAAATTAAAATCCAAATATAAATAACATAATAAAAATACCCCGGATGCGGGTGACCCTCCAGATGATTAATGTGATGGGACAGGGGTGGGGCGAGAAGGGACGCCACCTGCCCACCCTGTACAACGAAGATTATAGCCAATCGACGGATGATCCTTGGCATTTGGGTATCGCAGCGTTTAACGGCTTCACTGCAGGCGACTTTGATACTACCAGCCTGCCCTTCGATATGGTTTTCACCTCCACACGCTCTGAACTGTTCTGGACCTCGGCTCTCTTGAATGCCATAGTAATGGCGGGTGCAATTCGAGGCAGGATTGAGGGTAATAAATCTAGCCTCCGTCATGGGATCGCTCTGGAGCCTCTAATGTTTTGTTGGTCGGGTTATGGCCTGGTGGATGTTGGCTCTAACGGATTGACACGGGAGACTAAGCTGGGTTTTTTCTCTAATAGACCTGCGGAGCTGCCTCAGTCAGTTCCCTGGATTTTCTCTAAGGCTTCGGGCTCTCGTTTGTTTGAATGTTTGATTTGCCCGTGTTCTACTTCTGTGGTTGCTCGGTCTTGTTCCAACAGCGCCGCTGCTGCTTTCGTTATGCCCCGTCTATTCCATAGGATGAGATGCCGCAAAGGCACCCCTCGGCAGGCGCCCTCAAGCCCGACCTCCAATTCTCCCTCCCTCTCTAGCGATTTCACATCTGGCCATTACCCTCACACTCACAGTGGGAGAGGGCGTCTTCATCTACCCAGCCATTACCCTAAGACCTATCCTCCAAACTCCTCGTCCTCTCCTTCTTTCGGCTCTGTGACTTTCACTTTCAATTTCTCCCTGAACCGTCCCAGGATTACTGCTCATGTTTCGGTGTTCTTTCTCGAGGAAGCCCAAGAGGTGGGAGAGTCTAGCTCTCATCAAGAGGGCCCTTGTTCGGTCTCTGTGCCGAATCCATGCTCTTTGGAGGCTGCAGAGGTTCCAGCAAGCAATGCTGTTAACATGGTGATGGAGCCAGTGGCCTCGGGTCCGTCTGAGAATGAGGTTGCTCGTGCACGGGATCCGCCTAACTTCGGCTGGAGTAGAAAAGTGGAAGAGCCTCGAGATGCTTAGTTCTTTCTCTGCTGCTTTGTTTCAGGTCATGCGGCCCATAATAGAGGGCAACTTTTTGTTACTGCTGATAACTTTTGTTAATGCTGATAAGCTAGGGTTCAAAATGCAAGTTTTTTGGAATCTCTATAAGCTCTATAATGTCCAGAAGATCATCATTGGTTCCCCTGCATGGGATTGGATTACACGGTCTCGTCTAAATTCTTTGTCTTGGGCAATTTTTTCTGTTTCTATCTGCCTCTCGTTCTGGGCAGTTGCTTTAGACTTCGGTCATGATGTAATTGTACCCCTTTAATGTGAATAGAGTAGTTTTATTTAGAAAAAAAAAAGATAATAAAAATAAACCTATAGAAATAAAAATGACCCATGGTATTCATTCTAAACATACCCTATTTAAAGGGTGAAATTAAATTAGCCTAGATCTATTTTAACTCTGGATCTAAGAAGCGTGGACAAAGAATAAATCTCTTTTCACTCTAAAAAATGTTTTCATCTAAAGAGATTAAAACATTTTTGATATTTAGATGTGTTAAAATATTTTTGATATTTAAATGTGTTAAAATGAAATCTAGACTAGTTATATTAACATCCAACTTTTTAATTTTATCATACATTTTACAATTATAAAATGAATTAATATAATTTTTTTAATAATATATTATTATGTTTATAGAACACTTTTAATTATTAAAATATAATAATAATAACATATAATAAAATAAAAAATATATATAATATTTATATAATTGAAATTTCAAATATAATTAAGTTGTTTAGCCCCACGGGGTAGGCGAGTTGGTAATCGCATGGCGGTGTAGTTCATGTGTAAAGCGGAATCCGTATTTGAGGTCACAAGTTCAAATCCCCTGGACTTACCTTGGTGACACGTTATAGCGGGCAGGCACAGAGCCCAGGGGTTATAGTGGTGGCGGCCAAAATCGACCCCGTGTCACGCGAGTTGCGAAATTGTCCCAATTGTCGATTCCTCTGTAAAAAATAAATAAATAAATAAATAATTCAAATATAATTAAACCAATATTTAAAAATTATATCATTAAATATTTAAAAAAATATCATTTCAAAACTATTTATCATTTCAAAACTATTTAAATAATAATAATAATATTGATCATATACTATTTTATTTAAAGCATATTATTATCCAACCTAACTTTATTTAAAAAATAATATAAATAATATTGATCATATACTATTTTATTTAAAGCATATTATTATCCAACATAACTTTATGTTGGATATTTTTACATGTTTTGAGGTTAAAGTTATGTTGGATAATAATATGCTTTATAGTATATAATTAATATTATTTAAAATTTTCCTTATATAGTTTTTGAAATGATAGTTTTTTTTAATGTTTAATGATATAATTTTTAAATATTGGTTTAATTATATTTGAAATTTCAATTATATAATATTATATATATTTTTATTTTAAAATATATTTATTTTATATAATTTTAATAATTCAATAAGTGTTCTATAAACATAAATAATATATTATAAAAAAATATATAATATATTAATTAATTTTATAATAGTAAAATGTATGATAAAATGAAAAGTTTGGAATTAAATATTAGTTTAGATTATCATTTTAACACAATCTAAACATCAAAAATGTTTTAATCTTTTTGGATGATTTTTTTTTTTTTTAAATTGAAAAGAGATTTATTCTTTGTCCATGGTTCTTAGTTTCAGAATTAAAATGGATCGAGGCTAATTTAATTTCACTTTTCAAATAAGGTATGTTCAAAATTAATATAATGGGCCATTTTTATTTATATACGTATATTTTTATTTTGATTTTTGATTTTATTTTGACTAGGTTAAAATACTTACATTACATTAATCTTTATATTTATTTATTTGTTTTTATTATTATAATTTGTTTGTTATACTAAGTTAGAGAGCACCTCTCAAAAACATATATATATATATATAAATATATATATATATATATATATATATATAGATATATATATGGGGGTAAGTTGGTAATTTAATGTTTTAAAAAATAAACATTATTTAATAGTATAAAACTATTTTATGTTTGAAGTGAGTGTTATGTTTTAAGTAAATTAAAAGGTATTATATAGAAAGATTCTCTTGGTTTGGAGATGAAAAATCTCTGCTAACAAGGTCAACCACTTGAAGGTGAGAGCTTATATGACCCCAAAAAGTGTCCACCATTGGCATGGCACTAACCATTGACTGGCACCCACACAATCCATTGCCAATGAAGCATAATCACTCACATGGATACATGCACACAACAATAAAAGGGTACACATAAACATACACATACCCACAAACATTACACATATTGACTCACAATGTGACATGTTTACACATAACACATTTATTAAGTTTATTATGAATTTTTGACATAACATTATATTATGCATGTGATGAAGATTGAGTATAGAATTATGATGTTGACAATAACATTTATTTTATAAGTTAATTAGTATGTCATGAAAATTGAAAAGTATTTCTTTTTTTATTATTATTTTAAAAGAAATTATTATCATTAATAAAATTTTAGAAATAATATTTTTTACATATTATTAAATTTTAGTATTATGAAAAGAAAATTATAAAATTAATGAATTTTCAAATAAAATTAATAAAATTTCCTTAGTGTATTGATTTTAATATTAAATAATCAATTGATATGTGTTATTGGAGATTGATGATATTATAAATGTCATGTTATTGTTTCTTTTTTGGGGATTTGAATATTTTTTTTTGCTAAGCATGATTAATCTATTAATAAGGAAAAAATATATTTATAGAGAAGGTACTGGCTGTAAGAGAGGACAACCATTCTTAGCTTGCCGAGGCACTAGTTCTGAGACTGCCCCAACAGAGGGGAAACTAGTCTAAAGGAGTCAAAAATACAAAAAGAAATGCACATTATCCTCAGTTTTCTAAACAGAGCAAACAAGACAACAAAAATTGGCCTTTCATCCAACTGGATGTGCCTACATGGACAAAAATATAAGTGGAACATGATCCTAAAAGAACTGCCACCTCGCATTGGGAACAATGAGCTCCGTGGCTGGTTCCTCCACTATCGGGCAGCCCCAGTTTTCACAGTTGTCCATCGGGTTTGGCTCACCATCACCTTCCTCCCGCCGCGTGTCCTCCTCGTTCTGCCTATTCATCTCCTTGCCTGGCGAGGCCTGCTGAGGCTTTGAATCCTCACTCCTATTCCGCATTGCCTCCTTCCCCTTCTGCCTGGGCTGCCCTTCATGCTCAGTATCCATGGCAGTGCTCATATTCTAATAGGCGCCTTGTTGACTGGGCTCTGCCCAAAATGTGGCACTTCCAGAGCAGAGCCCCTGGTTGTTCTGAGCCGCCTCCTCGGTAAATAAGATGGAAATGGTGGTTGTAATGACCGACTAGTTAAGCATGCTCCGGAAGTGGAAGAGCATGGTGTGGGGGGAGGGATATCTTGGTAGGGGGAAAGGAGCAAAGCGAAGACCTGCACGACCCCGCCCACTCCTCGTATTGGGGTAGTGAGGATTGTCAGCTGAGGAGGAGGGAGAGCTCAAGGAGCTTTGCCTCCTGGCCTGCTGATGAGAGCTACCCCCACTCGAGCCTCCCCTTCTACTGATAAGTCGCTTCCTCACCATGACGGAGAGGAGAATGGAGTGAGCACACATAAGCGAACAGAATAGAGCTTGAGCTGGCGGAGGGTGCGTCTCAGTAACACAGTGGAGCTCGAGCATCTCCCATAACCCTCCTCCTCCCGACCAGCGATGCTTATGGAGCCTCCTGGCAATACCATATCTGTCCAGGAATTTAAAATAATCCGCCGTGTTAACTGTTGCATTCAATGCCACCGAAGGTTGACTAGCCCCGAAGCATGCGGAGGCGATGGTCCTTTCCTCTGCGTGCCTATACATACCTGCTTCCCGTTACGCATGGCGATGTGATGGCCCCTTCAACTGTATTGAATCCATCGTATCTCTGGCCATGTGGTGTGGAGCTGGTAGGTGTCGATCGACACTGCTCCACCCCTGTCCCATCCGCCTATGTCCTCGGTGAATCACCCGCATCCGGGGTTGGGGATTTGCATATTGAGTTTCATGATTTGCATATTATTTTATAACATGATAATCATTAATTCGGTTTTACTTAGAAGGATAATATTATGTACTTTTTAATGTTATTGTAATATGTATATTATCTTTCATTTTAAAATGATAAATTAATATTATCAATATTTAAAATTTTGATATGGAAAAATTAAAAATGAAAAGCAAATTAAAATAAATAATATAATAGTATATATTTTCCAATATTTTAAACTATATAATTTACAAATTAATATATAAATATATATTCATATAATAATGATATATTTATAATCATATAAATAAATATTTAAAAAAATATATATTCACACAAACTACACTCATAAGTAAATAATATGTATATAAATATAACAAATAAAGATTCATATGCACATAAAGGATACATTCATAAGTATACAAAGTACAATTAAACAAGACAAATGCAAATGGAGAAAATAATAGATTCATACACACATCAAGGACATATTGATACACATACAAAGAATACAAGTAAACAAGACACACACAATGTAGCAAAGAATAGATTCATATATTCAATAATACAATTATGCAAGACACATACAAGTGCAGCAAAGAATATGTTCATACACACAAAGAATACAAGTAAACAAGACACACACAAATGTAGCAAAAAATATATTCAGATATGCAATAATACAATTATGCAAGACACATACAAGTGTAGCAAAGAATATTTTCATAAACACAAAGAATACAAGTAAACAAAACACACACAAATGTAGCAAAGAATAGATTCATACACACATGAAGGACATATTCATACACATACAAAGAATACAAGCAAACAAGACACACACAAATGTAGCAAAGAATAGATTCATACACACATCAAGGACATATTCATACGCATACAAAGAATACAAGCAAACAAGGCACACACACATGTAGCAAAGAATAGATTCATACACACATCAAGGACATATTCATACACATACAAAGAATACAAGTAAACAAGAGACACACAGATGTAGCAAAGAATAGAATCATACACACATCAAGGACATATTCATACACATACAAAGAATACAAGTAAACAAGACACACACAAATGTAGCAAAGAATAGAATCATACGCACATCAAGGACATATTCATACACATACAAAGAATACAAGTAAACAAGACACACACAGATGTAGCAAATAATAGATTCATACACACATCAATAACATATTCATACACATACAAAGAATACAAGTAAACAAGACACACACAAATGTAGCAAAGAATAGGTTCATACACACATCAAGGACATATTCATACACATACAAAGAATAGAAGCAAACAAGACACACAGAAATGTAGCAAAGAATAGATTCATATATGAAATAATACAATTATGCAAGACACATACAAGTGTAGCAAAGAATATGTTCATACACACAAAGAATACAATTGAACAAGACACATATAAATGTAGCAAAGAATAGATTCATACACACATCAAGGACATATTCATACACATACAAAGAATACAAATAAACAAGACACACACAAATGTAGCAAAGAATAGATTCATATACACTTAAAGAATATATTCATACACATACAAAGAATACAAATAAACAAGATGCATACACACGCAGCAAAGAATAGATTCATATACATACAAAGAATACAAGTAAATAATATACACACAATTATAGCAAAGAATACATTCATACATATACAAGTAAACAATGAGGGGATATTGAAAACACTGATGATAATACAAGCAACTATTGAAAAAAATACACTTATATACATATAAACAATGAAACCACCACTCTAATACTCAAGGCATACTCAAACAATACATAACAAATAAACATTGAAAAAATACTCAAAAGCATGCAAAATGAGACATTCATAAACATAGAAGAATAAACACTCCAAAGTAGTACATACAAATAATGCAAACAC
>APFE031721422.1:5796-18392 GCA_000404065.3 Pinus taeda | reverse complement strand
AAAACGTAAATGACTATTTTATCCCGGGAAGCTTCTATTCTTAAGTGCAACGTTTAGTGATTTGTGTTCGCTGATAGGCATATAGATGACACTATTCAATAAACAAAGACATTCATTTAAATGATAATTGCTTCGTTCAAATAGTTGAATGAAGTAATTGATAAAACATTGTTACACTTCTTTTTTTATATTACTAATACATGCATGATTAGAAGAATAGAAAACTGTAAACATCCAATAGTGGAAAGTATAAAGTCTACTGTTAAAACACATTCACATATTCAATAATAGCAAGAATGATCAAACAACAATTCACGTAAAAAGAATAAACTCAGACATAGATAATAGTACCATATGAGCTGTAAATCATTCCCAACATCAATCGCAATTTGAATTCCTTCTTCCAACTCAGAAATACTTTTAAATAAAGGCAGTAGTGCACATCCACATAAAAGCTTCATTATCAAAATTTGGAAAGATTGGTCCATTTTTCATAAAAGAATATGCCTGAAGTACAATAGTGCAACTTTAAGCTTAAGTCATATACAAAAACTTACGACCCTTTATAAATACATGAAAGGGTCTATAAATACTAAAATAAGCTAACAAACTACAAAATTAAAATGCTACTAAATTGGTGTAATCCGATCTTGAATATCTCCCCCACAACAATCTGGTAATCGACACCATGATTCATCATTCTGGCTGTTTTCCTTTTGTCCTGAGTTGGCATATTGCCAGCATTGGTTCCACTTCTTGAGGGCGGCTGAGACGAGAATTGATTTGAGCAGCATAGGTGGCATCGTGTATATCAGGAATGATACACCTGATTGCATTCGTTAGGCATTTGAGGGCCGCTCTCTGGCTGTATGGTTTTACTAGGAACAACCAATAAGTGTCCCAAGTTAAACTTTTAATTCCTGAGATCAATCTCCCATTCTTTTCTAGCTCTTGGTGACATGACTGCTCCAATGTCTTGGCTGATAATAATTTACCTGGTGTACATTGAGAAATCATGTTAGAAAAATAGAGAGTATTGTTGATCAAATCAATCACATTGTTCGTAGATAATTTGCATCTAGAAGCAGCTCTCTCTGCTTTCATTAATTGGGACTGCCACTCCATGAATAGAATTTCTTTATGGGATTCTAAAATTTTGGGAAAGTTTGCTACCTTTCCCTCATTAGTGTCCTGCCATGTAAGAAAATCTGTTAAAGTCTCATTGGCTTGCTCTAAATCCTGCCTGGAATCAACTGATTTGTCTATTATATATGTTGTTATGTCGCACAGAGGTTCAACTTGGGGAATTTCATGACACAACAATCTTATTTGTGTTATTAATGCCTTATTAATATGTATTTCCTCTGCTCTAAAATCGACAGGCTGGGGAAGACTCTTGAACTTCTCTACTTAAGCTAATAATTGAGCAATTTGCTCATCTTTTGTCTTTGCCATCTGTTCATTCATTGCCTTCAATTTTGCTAATGCCTCCGATAATTCTTTCTGTCTCTGAATCGCTCCCGAATCGACCCTCGGTTTCTCTTCATGCAACTATTTGTTGAGTTGGTTATTTAACTGTTGCTGCATGGACAGTTGCTGTTGTAGTTGTTTTGCCTTCTGCTGTTCCTCCGATAGTTGTGTTTGTAGTGAAGCGGTCACTTGATCCTTTTCTTTCAACAAATTGCTTACCTCCGATGCCTTATCCATGGTGGCTGCCGAATAGGCACCAACATATTGGGACAACTTTGTCAGGTCGTCGGAGGGGTCCAATTCTTCTTTCCACACCACATTGGTTGTTACTGTTTGTTCAGGGAATAGGGAAGGTTGATCAATCCTTCTCCTTTTCAGCTGTCACTTTATTACAACCCTGTGTTTTGGGCTATAGAAAACATCCAATGGAGGAATATCCTCCACCTGTAAAATAATTTGATCCGAAGGATCCTTGGGAATTATTTCTACTTCTGTAGTCGGGGGTAGACCACTGGTTCCTTTGCTTGGAACCTCCTTTGATGTTGTATCCTATTTATCGGCCGCTTTGGATGTATCAACATCCATTGAGCTCTCAAGATTGCTTATAATTGAATTAAAATGTTTCCATTCCTGGAGCAATCTCAGGTCAATTTGAGTGTCGACACTCACCTCCTTGCTGTTCTGCTCCTGTTGCTTTTTCTGTTCCTCCTCCCGTATTCTCTCCTATTCTTTCTTTTCTGCTTCCGCTCTGTCTTTCCTCTGTGTTTCTTCTTGTTCTTTCCTTTTTGCCTCTTCCTTTTCTAACCTCCGGAGTTCCTCCTGCTCTCTTCTTTGGACTTCTTCAAAGATTTCGGATGTAGCAGGAGGTACGTTGGTAAGTTGCTGCTCAGGCTCACTTGATTGTATCATCGGGGCAGTGGCTAACAAATCTAGAGGCAGAGTTTGCAACCTCTGCTCTCTAAATTTTTTAAATTCAACTAACCCGTCATAATGGTATCTCCTTCTTGCTATCTGCTGCACCTGAAATATTGACTCGGCTAAGGAGAACAGGTCATCAAACTCATCTTCCTTATGTTCAAATTTAGTGAGTTTGGCCTGGTCTAGAACATTATAGACGACTTTATTCGGATCAAAACGTCTATTAGGTAGAGTGGCGAGACTTAGTATATTAATATTTTCCGCCTCTTTCTCTGCATGTTTATAATCATGCAGAGTATAGACACCACACCTTAGAGGAAAAGGAGGCCAGACTTGCTTCTTTGAATTCCTGAGAGTCTTTGTAGCCGATGCGGATGTAAGCTGATATGCTATCTCTCGAGCTAAAATTTTGTCTGGTATATATAAGGGGAGGACATGAGGTCTGGCCTGGCTGCCGAAAACTCTTACATAAGTGAATTTTTCTTCTTCGAACCAGGTTCCTAAGGCTGTCAAGTCAATCTCTGCTTGAGAGGAGATCTTAGGAGCAGGTCTATCAAAAATTGCATAGTAAATAGGTAGCATGAATCCATTGGAGACTTGATATAGGTGGTGTTTATAATGGGCTTTCCATAATTTCTGGTGATAGATATGAATGGGCATGGGGTCCTGTGGAGTCCATCTCCACCCTAACACAGGAAACTCAGAATTAAAATAGAGGGTGTCTAAAATGTAGGCACTAAAGTAAAATGGAGGGATGGATCTATCAGTAACACGAGATTTGTTTCTGAAGTCAAGAATAGCTATTGCTAACTTATCCAATAATATATTCCCCCAATCCATGATTTCACTATTACATGCTGCTTCCATCAAAGGTACCATCTCTATGGAAAATTTTGAAGAGTCATGTAATCCCCACATTCGACACATCATAGCTCCAGCATAACAATAAGGAGAACATAAGGAATTGACGAAGTACTTACCCGAAGACTCATGTTTGTGTTTCGCCGAGTTTTGTCTCCATTCCCATATAGGCTCTGACTCAGTTTCATTTTCATCTCTAAACTTCTCCAGGAATGTTTTATTATACTTCTTCTCTAGTTCGGGCAAATGGTACATTTGTCTCAAATCATTGGGCTGAAACGAACCGAATACTCTCCCATCAATAGTGCAGAATGTTCTGTTCATAATTGGAATTTCTTCAATAGCCCATCTCACCACATCTGTATATGGAAGAATTTGTTCTCGAGCCGCTATCCTGTGCAGGTAGGAATTAACCAAATCTTTTAGAGTCGCATCAGATTTTTGGCTCGAGCCTGCTGTAGCTTGCACTGATGTTTGTTGAGGTTCCTCGGATTCAACCAGGTTGTAAATGCTCTGCCAAGTAGTATTACCGAGACCAAGACATGTGGTATCTGAGATTAATCCTTTTTTGCTCGGTCCCGAATCGGCAGCATGTTGTCCTGTTACCACAGAAGCTGAAGCTGTTCCAGATTTCTTAGATTTCTTCCCCATTTAGTCTGAATTTGCTACTGCGGAGAAGCTCTACACAAGAGATAAAATGAACGTAATGCAGAGAATAGATGGCGAAAACCAAGTATGGAAGAATTATGCCAATCATTGAATAATGGAAGATAATCATAAGACTCCCACGGATATAATCTCTGAAGGGATTTAGGCATAATTGCTCCATTAATTGGCCGTTTAAACCTGTCAATCAGTTAAATGGTCATTATATCCTTCATTTGCCGAATAGTCTATTTAAGCGTGGATTTGATTTTTTGGTGGTTGGGCGCAAGTGAATCACTATCGGGAAGAGAAAAGGCTTTTAATAATAATTAATATAATATGCTGAAGCCATATCAATCCTTTTCGAAAGTCGCGCTTGGCTTTATCGCAATCGGCGATCGGAGGAAGCCTTGGGAAGTTTTATTTAAGTTATTGTGGAATCCCCGATTGCCGATAGCGATATCGCTTAACTCGCATCGGGAGCTTTAAGGAAAAGAGTTTTGTTGTAGTCATATCGCATTCCCCAATTGCCGATAGTGATATCGCATCGGAGCCAGGAGAGGGGCCTTTTGTTGTGATTGTTTATTTCCCGATCGGCGATGATTATTCGCGCTTATCACATTGGGGAGAATCAATGGGTCTTTGTTATGCATCCTTGGTTATTGCGATATGCGATCTTGCAATCGCTTTATCGCAATAATAAATAATTATTCATTTTTTATTATAAGACCGATTATTTATTAACTCAAAGGGTTTTATAATGTTTCGTTTGTTTCCAGACCTTTAGAGGAATGATAAGTTAATACCAATTTAATCTAAAAGGGACCCATTTCATATTATAGTTTTATAAAGTAAAATTTTATGAAATGGTGGGTTGTTGTATAGCACAACAATTGGCGATTCGCTGGGAGAAACAATTTTCTCTGAGAAATATTGGAATATTTGAACTTTCTTTATATGGAAATCTTTATCAAAAAGGAAGATTCTAATATAACTAAGTATACATACATTCTGAATATAATAAAAACTATTTTTGCTAATTTCTTCTCTTGTTAAAATTAAATACATTATAAGTTTTAAATTGGCATCTATTGGTTGATAATGATAAAACAAAACACCTTTCCAACTTAGCCTTTTTGATTGACTCCTTTGTCATAGGTAGAGCCTCTGCTGCCAAAAAACATTCATAGTTTCGACAGGGATACCTTTTAACCATTTGATTGTCCATGACCCCTCCCATATCAGAGTATGATTAAAAGAATGAATTCAAAATATGTTTTCATATTTTGTATTTCTTTTCTTTTCCATTATTTTGTAAGATAAAAAAGCCATTGTCCTGGTTTGGTTGCCAGCTATTTGACAATGCCATTCACTGGTTGTAATCTAATCGAACAAGCTGGCTCGTGATGAGACCCCTTGTCTTATGCTTATAAGCCATTACCCTGTTTTGGTATGCAGTGTTGGTAATGTCGGTTAGACTATTTCCCAATGATCATGGTAAGCAGGCTTGTGATAAGACCCCTTATCTTTATATCAGATATTTTAGAATTACACTCTGAGTAATCATAAACTTGGATGAATGGGATGGACAATTTTCTCCTTAAGAGAAAATGGATGACAAGGTAAAAGTTGAAGATGCTAATATTGAATCAGTTTCTATTTTGATATTGATAACCCTTTTGTGGCCAGTTTGAAAACATTAAAATGATTTACAGTACTTCTAAATATTGAGAAGATGTCACAAAAATAAAATGGGGTTTTCAGAATGTGAATATACCTAATTTCCTACAAATTGTCCCTTTTGTTTAAGGCTTCTATTTTCAAAAGTAAATATTAAAAGTACTTCTTCCGAGCAACTTTTCAATATAGCAAAGGCCAATAGAAGCTATTTTACAACTTTATTTCCTAATGGTCCTAAAAACTGCAAATCCTACTAAAATTAAAAGAGAAGGGGTTACCTCCTCAATTGAAGAATTTCTTTAAGATGAGGCCATTAACAGGAAGAGAGTCACTCTTTCCTGATAGATCTTGTAATATGAATGTCGAATGGCCTATCTTCTCGTTGATCTGGAATGGTCCAAGCCACATCTTTTGGAATTTGATGTGTTTACCTTTATCCTCATGTGCTTCGTCCCATTTCAGAACTAGATCACCAACCTGCAACTGTTTAGAACTAGACGAAGCTCAATCAAATGATGAATTGATTATCTGTTGATGTTTAGCATGAGTAATTTTGTCCTTCTCTCTCTCTTCTTCTAATTTTAAAATTTGATCATTTCTGAATTGGATAGAAGAAGAGGGGCTTTCTTCAATAAACTAAACTAGGGCTAGAGAAGGAAGCGCTAGGTTGGTCGGTAGTACTGCTTATTTCCCATATACAAGATTGAATGGAGAAGTACCTATAGAGGCCTTCTACGTTATTCTATCAGCCCATAGTGCGAATATTAAAGATTTGTGCCAATTTTTATGATTTTGTTCAATAGTTCGCTTAATAATTTTGAGTAGATTTTTATTGGTAGACTCTGCTAGACCATTACCCTGGGATAGTAATTTGCAGAATATTTCAATTTAAATCCTATTTTAATAGCAAACTCAAACATGGAATTTCCAGAGAAATAAGATGCATTATAAAAAACAAAAGCATTTGGGACACCAAACCTGGTAATGATGAATTGATCTATAAATTCTATAATTCCTTCAGAGTTTGTTGTCTTTAACAGAACTACTTCAACCCACTTAGTAAAGTAATCAGTAGCAGTAAGGATATACTTATGTTGTTTGGAGGATTGTGGAGTTATTTCCCCAATGATATCTAATTCCCATTATTCAAAAGGTTGATCAATGTTGACTGGTTGCAAAGGGAAAGCTGGTTTCCTTTCTCTTCCACTGGAGATTTGACAACTTCGGCATTTCCTTACATATTCATGGGTATCTATGAATAAGGTGGGCCAGTAATATCCAACGTGAATGATTTTGTGAGTTGTTGTGCCAGCTCCAAAATTTCCTCCGCCTGGTCCATCGTGCAGCTCCTGCAAAACCTTTTGTGCTTCAGGTTTTTCCAGACATCTTAATAAAACTGAATCATAATTTTTCCTAAAAAGCACATCATCAATGATTATGAAGTTTTTTTCCTTTAATCTAATCGCCCGTTTGTTTTTATAAGAAATATTAGGAGGTGCATGTCCATTTTTCAAATAAAAGATTAAATCTGCATATTGAGATTCAGAATTAGTAATACTTATCTGGTTGATTTCTTCAATATGATCCATATCACCTGATTCCGGAATGTTGGATGCTCCTGCTAATAACCTGCAAAAAACTTGGCCTCTAACAATCTTTGCTGGCTTGATTTCCAAGTCATACTCTTGAAGTGCTGTAACCCAATTTGCCCTTTTCTCACCTAATTCCCTTTGGATCAGTAATTGCCTTACTGCAGAAAAAGGAACTATAACTTTTGTATGGGCTTTTAAAAGGAAGGGCCTGTAGTGTTTGATGGCTTTATACACAACAAAGGTTTGTTTTTCAACTTCGGAGTAATTTAGTTTTGCACCCTGAAAATTTGAACTAAAAAATGAAATCGGTGCTTCCAAATCATGATCATTAATCTGAGTAAGCACCACTGCATAAGATGAATCAGACGCGATAGTGTACAATATGAAATGATTAGAAAATTAGGAGTGTTTAAAGCGGGGGAATTGATTATTGATTGTTTGATTAAATCAAATGCTTCCTTTTCCACAGACCCCCATCTAAACACTGAATTTTTCTTAATCATGGTTTGTAATGGTAAAATGATATGAGAAAAATCGGGAACAAATATTTTGACAAAGTTGATCTGACCTAAAAATGGCTGCATGGATTTTTTGTTATGAGGACATGGGATTTCAGAAAGTTCTTTAACCCTGTCGGGATCAATATAAATACCATCTTTGGAAACGATAAAGCCCAAGAGCTTTCCTTGATTTAGAGCAAAGAAGGATTTTTTGGGATTAAGTGAAATACCATACCTTCTACAGCATTCAAAGATTTGATTCAAATCATGTAAATGGTTGGACCTCTTTCTAGAAAATACAGTAATATCATCTAAATAGACGACTACTGTTTTGTTGATCAATCCTTTGAAGGCTATATCCATTGCTCTTTGGAATGTAGCTCCTACATTAATAAGTCCAAAAGGAATTTTCTGATAGGCGTAAGTGCACCATTTTGTTCTGAAAGTAGTCTTGAGTCTGTCATCAGGATGGACCAAAATTTGGTTGTATCCTGAAAAACATCTAAAAAGGACATTAGCTCAGAACCTGCTACTAAATGGAGTATCTGCTCCATGGTAGGTAATGGGAAATTATCTTTTTGACTTGCCCTATTCAGATTTATGAAATCTATACAAATCCTGATGTCGCCATTTTTCTTCCTAACAGGCACCATATTGGAGACCCAGTTTGAGTGCCGAACAGGAAAAATAATCAAAGAATTCAGACTTATGAGATCCATAATCTGGTTTGTGGAATAATTTCCGCAAAATCACATAAAAAAGCATTTGTCGAAGCATTCGAACCAACCAGGATGATTCATGTAGCATAAGTTGAAATCCAATCCAAGCGAACAGTTAAATAGCCACAATAATCAATAAACGCTAAATTTCTCCGAGAAACTCAAAGACCTAAACGGATAGTTTGACCATTCAACGGAGGGCCAAAATTTATCAATTCAAATCTTAAGGTAGAACTTTGGAGTTTTGAATTAGTTACCTGTTTAAACCTGTCTTTAATGTCATAGAAATCTTCAAGTTTAACCACAGGTCTTGGTATTGAGTTCTCCTCATGCTTTTCTTTCATCTGAAGATCATGATCGCTTTCATCAATGATCTGATCGTTGTAGGACTTGTCGGAAGTTAAGAAATGTAGGATGTCTTCATCGTGATTGAACACTCGCCAATTGGTGACATTGTCAGGAATTGATGGCCTAAAAATCAACTCTACTGAAAATCTATCTGGGCTATAATCTTCAGAAGGTAGGAGTTTAGAAGCAACATTGGCCAACAAGTCAGCTGCTGCATTATGGGATCTGGGAATAGGTGAAATATTGAATGATAAGAAATGAGATATAAGTTCCTAGACTAAAGACTGTTAGTGTTTGAGGTGATTAGAGAGACAATGGATTGTATTTCGAACTTGTTTTATGAAAATCTCTGAATCACCAAATACTTTCAAATATTGAACCTTCAGGCCAATAGCTTTATATAGTCCTTGCACCAAGGCCTCATACTCAGCTGTATTATTCGTGCATTCAAATTCTAATCTACAAGAAAGCATTGTTTTTTCTCCCTCAGGGCTGACTAAAATACACCCTATTCTCGATCCTTCACTAGATTTAGAACCGTCAAAATATAACGACCAAAATAAAGAATTATCAACAATTTTATTTACAGAATTCTCAGTAACATTAACACATCTTGATCTGTCAGTTTGTGAAAATTTTCGATTTGCGATGTGAAATTGTTTACCGAGAAAGGAGATGGTTGGGAAATATAATTTCCAAAGAATGATTCAGAAGAATAGTTTCCCAAAATGTTATTGTTAAATGCAATTGGTTGATTCTCCTGTTCAAACTCTGTGACAGTATGGGTCATGTGTTTCTCCCGATTGACTTTTATTTGATTTGGCTTTCCCTTGTAGGGCAGCCACATATGAGACCAATCGGTAGAAATATATCCATGGAGCTTCTCAGACCAATCCCTGCTCAAGATTAAACCATAAAACTCAAGTATATCAGCGATTAGGATATCAAATCTTTGAACCACTCGTGGATCAGCCGATAACCTGATAGTAACGGAGTTTATTTCCCCTAAGACCTGGACTTTGGTTCTATCTAACTACACAATGTGAATTGAAGACTTTTGGGGTTCTATGTTCAGTTTCGAACAAACTGAAGCTGACATTATATTAGATGATGCCCCTGATTCAATCAAACAATTGTGTAGATCTCGATTGTAGATTTCGTAGGTTAAGAGGAAAGGGGGGGTATGGGAATTTGATCTGTCTCCAATTAGAATCGTATTAGTAGCCTCAACTCTACCAGAAGGTGGTTGTCCTGAATCATTTGCAGCTTTAGCACTAGGAAGAGGTGAAGAAGGAACTGCATTTAATTCTTTGAGAAGCAATTTCTGCTAATGTTTTAATTTGTTGAGTTCAAACATGGTGATGTTTGCCTTAGCCTTCTTCATATCATCAACAATATTGTAATCCATTGAATCTGATACTACCAACGTATTTGATGTTGAAGGTATATTTGAGGATGATGGTTAGTTTTGGGGCACTGTTGCAGTTGGCTTCCTTGTGGGTACCTTTTCCTTTGTAGTATTAGTACCTGCACTCCTTTTCTTTGAACTTGCCTGGACAGGTTCAGGGGCACTTTTGCTCGTAGTGGTCACAGGAAAAGCTTCTTGTGCAGTTTCAGTGTCAGAGTTAGGGAATATGAAGTCCCACATTCCATGGCATTCAACGACTTCCTCTTCCTCGAATTCATCGGATGGTGCAATTGTTTCATCTTCTTCTTCTTCCTCAGGGTCTGAATCTACATTAGATATAGCATTTGGTGGTTTTGACTCAGGTTTCTTAAAATTCCTATATGGTTTCTTTGTTGAAGTTTCTGCTTACTTGCTTTTGTAATTTCAACCATTTCCATTTGACATTGTTTTGAGGACCTTTTGAAGACCCTCCATATCGTATGGATCTTTGGTGATTTTCTTCTTTGAATCATCATTGAAAGACACTTTTTTGGATTTCCTGTCTTCGAGAGCAGCTTTCTTTTCCAAAGCGATTATACATTTTTCGACAGCGAGGGCTTCTTTCATATTTTGAGCCAAAGTAGGTTTTCTAGCCCTATCTACAAAAATGACTATATTTGAAGGTAAGGTTGTGATGTACCACTCGCTTCTAATTTGTTCACTTGGCTTGGAATCGGTAGGGATTTTATTCAAGAGTTTATTAAATTGAGAATTAAAATCCTTAATCGGTTCTCTAGACTCAATCCTTAGATTTGAAAGGTCATTAATGATTGTGGCCAAGGATCTATCATCACCATATTTGGTAAGAAACTACTCCTGAAAGGTATTCCAAATGGTAATGGATCTAGAGGGCAAGGAAAAATAACAAGACCCAGCTGATCCTTGTAACGTGTAGGGGAAAAGCCTAACTAAAACATCTTCTTCTGTTACTCCTTTCAGATTAACTGACAACATGAAATTATTTATGTGTTCCTCAGCTAATGTTCTAGCATCTGGATTAAACTTTGGTAAACATTTCCCAGGATAATCAGGTAATGGATGTAATGGTGCAGGCATAGTGACTGCACCAAGACTGTTCCATGGATTCTGAGCCATCTTGGGAGTACCAACAATTGCCTGAGGTGTTCCAGGTGTTTGGGGAGGAGGTGGAAATGAAGACTGAAAATATTGCGATGTTGAAGGTGGTGACCCCTGGTGAACAATAATATGTAATGGGGAAGTGGATGTTTGACTTCGCACTGGAGATGATGAGATGGAAGATGATGGAGAAAAGGTCTCACTACCAGAACCTTCAATGTTCTTTTTAACCCTTTTCCTTTGAGGTAAAGGTAACTCAACTGGTTCAATTCCGAGTTTTTCGCTTTGAAGTCTGGTGAGAGGATGAGGTAGGCGGAATTGCGAAGTCTCACTGCCTTGAGATACTTCAGATCTCTGAGGTGATATGGAGAAGCCTTGAAGTTTCTGGATGATAGACTGAACTTCAGGGGACTCCGGACTTAAACGTTCTGAAGTATGGTGGGGTTGAGCAGTGGTAGTTGATTCCTCTTCTTCTCGTTTGGACACTGGTATTTTAGAATGCAAACGAGAGGTCCGAGGTGAGGTGGAGGGTGATTTACTCTATGAATGATCTGTAGGTTTTGATTTAATTGCCATTCATAGTTGATGGCCCTCCTTCTAGCGCCAAAAATGTTGATGCCCCGAAAATCGTTACATCAACATCGGGGGATAACCACCTGGTCCGGACCTTAATACAGCTCCTTTTCCATTTGGGATGGTGGTTCCGACTGGATATCATGGGACCAGTTTCCCAGTAATAAATAAAAGGGGGTGGATGAATGATTGGTTTTCTAATAAGTGATAATAAATGGAGGACTTACTCTATGAGCGAAAACGTAGATGACTATTTTATCCCAGGAAGCTTCTATTCTTAAGTGCAACGTTTAGTGATCTGTGTTCACTGATAGGCATATAGACGACACTATTCAATAAACAAAGACATTCATTTAAATGATAATTACTTCGTTCAAATAGTTGAATGAAGTAATTGATAAAAAATTGTTACACTTCTCTTTTTTATATTACTGATACATGCATGATTAGAAGAATAGCAAACTGTAAACATCCAATAGTGGAAAGTATAAAGTCTACTGTTAAAACACATTCACATATTCAATAATAGCAAGAATTATCAAACAACAATTCAAATAAAAAAGAATAAACTCAGACATAGATAATAGTACCATATGAGCTGTAAATCATTCCCAACGTCAATCGCAATTTGAATTCCTTCTTCCGACTCAGAAATACTTTTAAATAAAGGCAATAGTGCACATCCACGTAAAAGCTTCGTTATCAAAATTTGGAAAGATTGGTCCAGTTTTCATAAAAGAATATGCCTGAAGTACAGTAGTGCAAC
>APFE031721419.1:1048-17658 GCA_000404065.3 Pinus taeda | reverse complement strand
GGTATTGTTTTATATTATTATTATTATTGAGCCCCATGATCCATGATTTGAGGAAGAGCTTGCCTATATAAAGCAAAGGAGATCATTTGGCTTGAGCATGTTTTGGCTTGAACATCTTATGAGAGCTAGATCTGAAATACTATGATCTCTTGGAATAATGTCTAGATCTAAATAAGGCGCAGTGCGGAGACGCCACAGAAGGCGCAGCACAGAGACGCCACAGGAGACGCCACAGAAGGCGCAGTACAGAAGGCGCAGTGCGAAGGCGCCACAGAAGGCGCAATGCGGAGACGCCACAGAGGCGCCACAGAAGGTGCAGTGCGGATACGCCATAGAAGGCGCAGTGCGGAGATGCCACAGGAGACGCCACAGCAGGCGCAATACAGAAGGCGCAGTGCGAAGGCGCCACAGAAGGCGCAGTGCGGAGACGCCATAGGAGATGCCACAGAAGGCGCAGCACAGAAGGCGCAGTGCGAAGGCGCCACAGAAGGCGCAGTACGGAGATGCCACAGAGGCGCCACAGAAGGCGCAGTGTGGAGACGCCACAGAAGGCGCAGCTGCGGAGGTGCGCGGCGCCACAGAAGGTGAAGTGCGTAGCAACGCAGGCCAGAGAAAAGGAAATTGCGTATCTGTCTTAAGATCTTTTGTTGACTTATTTTTTTTTGTTGATAAGGTGTTCTGGGTTTAGTTTACTGTTATTGTGGATCTGGTTATCTGGGTGACTTACTGGTACTTGATGATCATTTGATGTTTATGGATCCAGTTTGAAAATTTATGAAAAGTGGTCCTTGAAAGAAAAGAAGTAGGGGGTTGTAGCTCCCTTCCAGGAGAGACTGGAAAACGAGAGAGAGTTGTAGCTCTCTGCAGGTTGCAGCCTGCGTACTGGTAAAGGACTGCACCAGTACAAGACCATTGTAAAAGGAGTTTCTAATTTGAAAGAAGATAGAGACATATTGCAGCAGGTGGTTTTCACCCACATTGGGTTTCCACCTTATATCTGGTGTTCTTTGATGTGACTGTCTGTTTTTCTTGCTCATTATTTTATGGTACTGATATGCAAAATTAATTCAAAGTGTAAATAAGGAAGATTTGTTAAAAGAACTAGATAATACTGATTCACCCCCCCTCTCAGTATTATTTTCAACGAAAAAGGCCCTTGACCCTCATTGTAAGGTAGTTCAGAGGCATGTAGCCACCACATCTCTTCTCAGAGATAAGCTACCATCGCCCTAGTTGGTTTATTTCCACTCTTGTTTGTAAGCATATTTCAGTATTTTACATTAATGAAATAATGTATTATTTCCACTGCATCTCTGTGTTTATGGTTATCTTTGTAACTTGTTGCATTCATGTTTAAATTCGGATCAATGGCATAGTTATAGTATGTGTGTGTTGAGACCCTAGTTGATGACAATGTCACAATTGGTAACAACATTATGGTGTGTGAATCCAAACCCTAGTTCAAGTCATGTCAATGAGCCTCAGTGGCGGCGAAGTCATAGTGTGTGTGTCGAGACCCTAGTTCTAGTCCCAGTGGCATTCAGGTTTAATTTTTTTCTTATATAATAAGCTTCCATAGGATCTGTAAAAGACTAGGTGGACCCTGAGAATATGAAAGGTTTTTGTGTAATTCCTTGTTCATGTGGAACACCATATGTTAGTGAAACTGGACACTCAATAAATCTGAGGATTCAAGAACATGCGACAAAATTGAAACATGGGATGACGCGCTTCTCACCATCTGCATTGAAGATACCCGAGTCATTGCTAAGATAGATCATTTCCATCATTGTAAGTTTAGGGAAGCTATAGAGATTGAAAGGAGGCCAAGAAATATAAATGGAGACGATGACTAGAAAATTAGCAGTTGTTAGATCCTGCCATTTCTTCTTTTTTATATATAATATATATATATATATAATATATATATATTTTCTTAATTTATATTATTAATTTGCATTTTTATCTTGACTATTAATAAACGATTAATTATTTTTTTTCATTATTGATTTATTGATTGATTTAATTAATTATTAATTTTTTTTAGTTTGAACATTTATTATTTTAAGTTTTTAGAATTAATTATTTTGATTATTTAAGCTTGAGCTAAATATTATTTTTATTTTAGTGTTTTGATTATTTAGGTTTGACCCAAATATTTTTATTTAAGTTTTGACTATTTATTATTTCAATATGTTTTTAAGTTTTTAGAATTAATTGTTTTGATTATTTAAGTTTGACCCAAATATTATTTTTATTTTATTATATTATTATATTGATTTTATTAATTGTTTTATTGTTTTGATTATTTAGGTTTGACCTAAATATTATTTTTATTTTTATTTGTAGATGTTCATTTCATTAAAATTTTCCTTTTAATTAATTATTTTCCTTAATTCAATATTAACAATTATTTCATTATATTAAAAATTATTTATTTAGTCAAATCTAACCGTTTCCTTTATATGAAAATATTATTTATTTTGTCAAATCTAACAATTATATTATAATGGTTAATTTTTTTTCTCTTCATCTATTTTACTTGATGCGAAGATCTTGTTCTTCATCTTATCTGGACGATGAACCACATTGGATGATTTGAAACACGTCAACGAAACATTGATGATGTGATTTTTACCGAAAGTTTCCAAGATTTAATTTGTTGAAAAATTAAAATGATCACCGATTAGAATATTGTAGCACCTATTTTGGAAACTAACCATTTTATCTAATGCACCCAAACAATGGCATTTTGTAGAATGGTTAATAAATTGTATAGTTTTATGTGGCTATTTTGAGTTTTTGGGCTCATTATTGGTCCAAATTGAATTTCAGAAGAAGCATGATGTTCATGGCTTAGAGATGGATGCATCCAAAGGCATGTAATTCCTTGTTAATTATTATTTGATGACCAAAAAATGTTATATATTTTTTGAAGGTGTATGAGCAAACTGCAAGGTTTTGGGAATGAGGGAAATAAATTGTTCCAATAAGGAATTTGAGTGAACAAATTGATGAACTAGTTAGATAGAGTATGTGAAGAAATATGAAAATAAACATCAAAAATTCGTTTGAATTTTGTGACAATGATTGCAGTGTATTGGTTACATGTTGTGGTAGTGTAATGGTTGTAGGTGGTGGTGGCTATCATAGTGTTTGTAGTGATAGAGATTGTAGTGCAGTGGTTGTAGGTTGTGGCAGTGTAGTGGTTGCAAGTTGTGACTGTGTAATGATTGAATATTGCGACAATGAAATTTTGTAGATGTTATAGTGAGAGTTATTGTATATTGTGACATATTTTGTAGTGACAGAGCTTAGAGGTTGTAATTGCAGGTTGTGATAGTTTTTATGATACCAGATTCATTGACATATATTTATAGAAGATGATGGTGGAATAAGTTTGAAAATGATATGAAATAGAGGTTCACAAGGAGTTGAAAAAGGAGGTCAACATATCTATTAAGGTTGGATCCTAGAGTAGGTTGGAGTCTTCTCATCACTAAGGTTGGTGCCTCAATAAGGATGAAGCCTAGACCAAGTTGGAGCCTACTCCTCATTGAGGTTTGTGCCTCAATTAGGCTGTAGCCTATAGTGAGAAAATGTTTGCATACTTTCAAGGTTATTCCCTCAATTAGGTTGTATCCTATCACAAGTGGAAACTTTCATATCTTGGGGGTGGTTGCATATATTATGATCTTGGAACTTCACTTGGAGGAGTTTAAATGAAAATGTACAATATTGACAAAGCAACTTGATGAAGTTAAGAAGTAGGTGGATGAATCAGAAAGGCAGTAAAAAGAGAGGAATGACACCATCACCCATCTCAAGGAAGAAGCAATTGCATCAAATAAGTTATTGAATGTAATTTGGGAAGATGTCATAGCTAAGTTAAGTAGCAATAATCAATACCCAAGGTACTACACACTCTTCTATGTTTATTGATTTATATGTCATTCATTTGGTTATAAGGTAATTTCTTGTAATCATTGTCTATGCCATTATTTTGAAAATAAGGCTAAGCATTGTAAAGTCACTAAAGAAGAAGAAAAGTGTCCTAAGATAGAGAAGGAAAAAGAAGAAAATTGTGGCCTTATATTATATACTCAAAAGAAAAAAGGATAAGTGGTATTTCAATTGTGGCTACTAAATACCCATGTCAAGAAATCAAAGAAATTTTATCTACATCAGGGGGATAGATGGAGGTAAAGTAAATTTTGGAAATTGATAATGCATCTATTGGAATCATTGGAAAAGGCACAATTACTAGTGATAATGAAATAACCAAGGCACAAGATGTCTTGTACATAGAAGGATTAAAGCATAATTTTTTGAGTGTCAGTCAGATATGTGATTAAGTTTTTGATGTCATATTCAATTCCAAATAGTGTGAGATTTGAAAGTCTGATATGAGAATCTTGGTAGAAAAATCTATTAGGACCAATAATAATATATATATACTTGATGAATCTGTTGACGGTGCTGTAAATCTGTCAACCAAGGGGGGTATCCCGGATGTGAAGTCCCAATTAGAATTCACACTATTTGGAGTAGGGGCCCCATCCGGAGTATCCACCTGGCCACCATAACTCTAAGATTTTCCTTCACTGTAATGAATCACATAAGAGAGGATGCACATGACCTTTGAAATCAACAAGTAAGTTGACACTATGAAACACCAATTGCAATGTTTAAAATGAGGCCTTGATGAGAGGGAAATAAGGGTGAGTCTCTAGAAGGAATGTAATAGTACTATCCTAAGAGAGGCACACAAGAGAAATGAAAGATTCGTTAGTTATCTTGAGAAATTATTTACATAGACACAACGATCATTAAAGCAAATACAACACATATTCAACAAGATAAGTACCAAAGCCAATGAAGTAGTTCAATTTCTTTATTACATATGAACACAACATATACCATAAACATCCAAAGAATAGTATTACAATATTCATGATACATGCATGAAAATTTGTCGGCTCAACAAGATTATGATTATTAGGTGAAAGATCCAAGTACATAGTGACAATGGTGAGACACTAGCTCCAATAGGGGAACATTAAGTCACTTGCTTCGCCAAAGGATGATTTTCTCTCCTATTCCATGCTAGAGAAGCCAAGGCTAGCTGTCCAAACTCTATGACTACAAAATCCATTTGCTTGAGTTATGAGGTTTCTTTTATAACAAGAGGAATGGGTTTTCATATCCCCTATGACTCTTGGGTTACCCTGACAACTCTTTGACTTCTAATGTGAGCTTTGGACTTATATATGACTTTTTGAATTTTTCCTAAAGACTCTTTTGTACATTTATGACTATAAGGCTTTTCATATTCTACATATGACTCTTGGACTTCCACACATTAAATTTTGTCCTTTACTTTTGATATTTACATCATTACATCCACAAATGATGTGGCGAGACACATGGACACACATATCATTGTGATGACACCGGTACAAGTCACACTTGACAATGATGACAAGGAATTCATGATGAGGTGGCAATACCAAGTTGTTCTTCTTATTAGTTTGTCTTCAATCTTCCTGAGACATATGTTCACTACTTCACCTTCATGACAGATCTACTTTGTTCTTCATATTCACCCTCTAAAGGGTCATGAATTAGTATGGAGTCTTCATACAATCATTATCTTTGATCTTATGTGATAAGATAATGTCCCTTCAACTTCTTTCTTGATGAATTATTCATGGTTCCCACTTCACAAGTGTCTTCCAGCATAGTCTCCTTCTCCTCCTTTTGGAGCATCATCTTGTCATGTCAAAGTATAGTACCTGCAGATGAAATTTATTCATGACAAGACAAAATCATCTGGAAATATCCTAGTCTACCATGGTGAGTATGGGTTTAGACTTGAAACGTCGACCATATAAAAATGAACACTGTGGAAAATCTGAACTCCTTTCAGAAACCACACCACAGTAATCTTTAATCCAAACTAGTCTAACCTTCTTCATGAAAACCACTGAATGACCTATAACTGAGTATTGAATAGGGAGGAAGGCTCAAGGATTGTGTAGTGTGCATTTCCATAGGTCAAGAGTTAGGGACTAATTCTTGTGATTGCGTAATGTGCAACACTGGAGGCTTAGGAGATAAGACTGCGCAGTTGGGGATCATATTTAGGAAGCATTTACCACTGTAACTGCATAATGCACAATTCAAGAGAGAGAGGGGAAAATGATTATGTAGTTCAAGAAGGCAAGGAGATAGACTAGTTCTTGCAACTACACAATGCAAAGAAGGAGATTGGATGGGAGGTAAGATTGCACAGTTCTAGAGGTTAGGAGGTAGTTCTTAGGCACTATTACTACAAAATGAACAATCCTTAGAAGAAGCAATTTTTCATTGTAGAGTTCTAAGAGAAAGGATGCATGGTTGAAGATTGTAATTTCACAATGCACAATTCAAGGGGGAAGGGTGAGCTTAGGTTAGTTAGGCATGAAAATTTCTGGAATTTGACTAAGTGTGGGATTAGTAAGGCAAAGATTAAACCAAGGTTAGAATTGAACATGATCACACACAACATAATCGATTACACAACATAAAACACTCAACACTCAGAATCAACATGATCCCCTTGATGCGATGAGAAAACAACATTCTCTTCCAAGTGTGACACTTTAAGATATACTTTGCGACGAAAATCAAGAAAGTAGTATGACAGTGCATAAAAATTTGGTAATGAATCTAATACATTTATATATGATAGATATGACCCATTGGCATGAAATTTTTTTCTTGAAATAAACCATAAATATGCTTTTACAATGTGCGACACTTCCCATGCCAAAAGATGACACTTGCTAAAGTAAGAGAAAAGTGAAAACGATACTTGCAAAGGCTTAAATAAAGTGAAAGTGACACATTCCTGAGCAAAGGTAACATGAAAATGACACTTATTAAAGTTAATTCAAGCAAAAATGATAGTTGTGAACATGAAAGCGACTCTTGCGAAAACAAAGGTGTATCAGAGCGACAGTTGAGAAAACTCACCGAAATAGAAGTACAATTGAAATCAAAGTGAGGAAGACTATCCATGGAGAGTGTGAACTAACTATCAATATTTGTTGTGCAGTACATTGTGCTTATGGATTGTGTAGTCACTGTCATTAGTGGTTGCGCAAGCCTTACCTTCAAGAGTTGCACAATGGTTATTGAAGCTTGCATAAAAGATGTGTGTTTGTGAGTTGATCGAAGACATAACATGTGTGAGAAAGTGAACTTTGAAATTTAGAAGAAGACTTAATATTGAAAAATATTATATGACCATGAATTTACCATGGAAGGACAGATCTTAAGATCCTTAGTAGGCTCCAAAGTTCAAGTGTAAGGAAAAATTTGGAGGGTGTTTGTTGCAATGATAACACTTAGCGACACACTGGAAGAAATATAGCTTCTTTGTTTAGGTTGTATCCTTAATTGAAAGGTATAGATATTTCAGGAAGTATTGATTCACCATGAAGATTACCCTGGATTTTCTACTTATCCCAGACAAAGATATAGTCTCTTCAATTCCTTGCTCAACTTTAAACACATCAACATAAGACTAGTCACACCTCAATTGTTTCAATAGGGGAGAAGGATAATAAGTATACAGAGCATTTGGTATTAGGAGTTAAGCACATTCTACTGTGTTTCTCTGCTTCTACCGATCCTTTTCAGTGCCCTGGTGGAGTCACATCAAGGAAACACAAGCATCACTTTATTGCTAGTGTTCCTGTTCAGTACCTCAACGAAGTTGCTTGCTTCACCTCTCTATGTAGGAAGCATTTCTCTTCTTCACCTATTTATTTATCTATTAATATCATGTACAAAGGTGCTTATTTATTTTGAAGGTGGAAGAGGGATCCCATCTTATTTACTTGTACAAGAGCTTATTCCTTGTTTAATGGGTATAAAATATAATTGAAGTTAATATGCTCATTTAAAGTTTTTCTCCTTTCCCTTCTATACTTGGTTGAGTCAACATATCGAAATACCATTAACACAAGGCTGAGTCAGAATGAAGATCCTAATAAAGATATAAACTTAGTAGTTTGACCAAAGGATTTCCATCTTGACTGAATCATATTTTTTGTTCAGATATTATTAACTCTAAAGATATATAAACCAAAATAGAGAAGAGGATAAAAAATTAGCTAAACATTATCTGTGATCACAAATGCCCTTTTCAAGTTTCGCCACATTGTCTTTTGAGCCAAAAGAAAGCAGTTTTCAAGCAATAGTATTATTAAACAATTGTGAAAGAAAATACATGACTAAGGCAACACACATGATCAAAAGAACAAAAAAGATGGAGAATTGAACTAAAAACAACATGCGCAGCAACAATAAGAGAATAAAACCAATGTGAAGACTATATAGAGAGCAAATGAAGAATGAATGTGGAAGGGGAAAGTGGAATGCAACTAGAACTACTCCTAACCCAACCAACTAGAAGGTCAGGGCTAAGTGAAATGCAATTTCCAATGCATCCACCATAATTTCTCTTGAATTTCAAACAAAAAAATACAAGCAATTAAAACAGGTATAAAATAATGTGCAATAGAAAATATAAAAACTTTAATAACTTGCACAATATATTAAAGGTCTTTGCTAAAGGAAAAAATATGTGCCATAGCAACTAACCTTAACCACCCAACAACCTTTCCTTTTCAATGAGAACAACAATCACACAAACCTCAAATACATCTTGTGGATGAATCTTCATCGGTGTTCTCCTTCTTAGCAAGCATCGAGAAAGATTAAAGATTATTATTAACAAATGATCTTTCCAAGTAAGATTCTTCCTGCCAATAATTTGATCATGAAATTCAAAACAATCCTTTTGAAAATCCTGAAATTCTTGAGAGAATGAACTTTCAATTAGCACACTCAAATTATAAGGAGAATCAATAAGATCAACTGATGTAGAACAACTATCATCAAGTGTACTAATGGGAAAATGATTCATCGAGTGAGAGTTGTTAGGACCAATGTTATTTCCGTATTGATGATTTATCATATGATATTCTTGATTTTCCATTGGTTTCCTCTGTGTCCAATTCCATACCAGACGAGTAATACAAAAGATTGAGGAATAAGAAATAATTACTGGCCTTGTAAATCTAGGAAACCAATTGAAACAACATGCTGACAAAAGGTTAGAAGGATATGCCAAATCAAATATAGTATCCATATCAACATGAGGTTTTGGATCCATTGAACGATTTAAGAGTTGAATATTGCTCAAAAGTATTAGTTGGGGTAGAACCAAAATGGTTAGTTTAATAACATTCATGATGAATATTAGGAGCTAATTATTCACAAAAAACCTTAACATATATGAATCCTTTGACCAATGTCGATCTTTATCCTAACAATTAGAATGGTAGGCTTCATAGCTCTAGGCATACATGAAGGATATACATTCCAAACCTAAATTTGATACAAAAAAATTTCATGGGGATGTATCAACTAAAACAAAATCTTTTATTTGAACAAAAACCAAATATTGAAATTTAGAAAACCTATATCTGAAATACCAAAAATATTTCAAGAAAGAGTTTGCATCTAGTGAAACAATATGAGGGAAATAATTCTACGAGGAAATGAAGACCTGGCACAGTTTAGTAATATCACCAGGATTACGAGAACTTGACATAACCATCAAAAAAAGTTGAAGTGCCTCGACTTCTCGAACAATTCTAGAAATTTGAAATGTTGGATAACCACATTTTAAGGATTGAGTCAGATCACAAATTGCATGTGGAAAAATTCTATCAGTT
Organism: Pinus taeda; assembly: GCA_000404065.3. Classification (NCBI taxonomy): domain Eukaryota; kingdom Viridiplantae; phylum Streptophyta; class Pinopsida; order Pinales; family Pinaceae; genus Pinus; species Pinus taeda. The sequence continues at coordinate 7,867 of APFE031721419.1, read as the reverse complement.
AAGTTTTTTAGAGTCGGTCTTGTTATTCCTCCATCAAAGACCAAAACTCTTTCTGTATTTCATTCTTAGGAGTCTCTCTCCATTCACTCAACTGCATTCCGCTAAGGGCATGCCATTATCTGACGGAAAAGGTCTTGTTAGTCAGTTCCCCTCATGTCTGGCACTTACTGGCTTAGGTCTTTTGTCAATATTCACTAAAGTCCATGACAGTCAATGTTCGATTTTTTAATGGACGAGAGTCATTTTCAGTCATTAGGTCTAGGGATTAGTCAATTTGGTCTTCAAACATGACCAATAAAGCCATGTAGGCCAGAGGGAGGCCCTTACAAAGTTATGATTAAGAGATTTTCATCGTCATGTTGACAGATTACGATTGTTCTTCAAAACTCTGTTTTGAAGAAAAGTTAAACAGTGTGTCATTTGTGATAATTTTCAAATAGTCTCTAGTTGATTTCTTCAACTGCAGTCATGGTTCCTTGGCCAAACACCATGTCATGCGACCTCTGCAAAAGTGCCAAAACATTTCATCATTTTAGCTAAAACATTCAAAGGGAAAAGTGAAATTCAATGTTGCTTTAAATCAGAGAAAAGTGTCAAAACAAAACATTAGCAAAATGGGTTTTGGAGAAGCAAAAATCAAACCCATGACTCCCAATGTCTTTATAAAGGATTTTCACAAGCAAACCAAGTCATTGAGCATACCAAGGAAGAGAGAAACATTGCAAAGTGAGTGTGAGAGTGCAAGAACGCATTTGGAGTTTGGAGTCATTTTCAGGAGCGCGACGCACACATAGAGGGGGGCAGTGCATATAAAGAGCATGACGCATAGAGCGCGACCTCGTAGTGCAAATTTAACACGAGCGCGACGCATATACCGAGCGTGGCGCACTGGGTTTGCTGCGCGGCGCACACCCACCAAGGCCCGAATTTGTGCCAAATTTGCATCAAATCACTTTGAAACCCTTCAAATCGACAGGTAGGGTCTACATCTTGATGGCTCATGTATTTTCATGAATGTGATGATGGTGTATGGCCGTTTATAATTGCAAGAAAAAAATGCCTAAACCCTACCAATTGAAAACATTAAAGCCATTGCTGTAGGGTTGCAAAATTGTAGTGTTGATGCCAAGGCTCCTTTTTCACATCTCATTTTTCCCCTTCTTTCCATTTTTCCCTTTCCCCCTTATCTCATTTTTCTCTATTTTCCCTACCCTAAAACATTGCTAAACCCCTATTCCTTATCCCTCCACTCATTTGTCAATGTAAACCCAAAAACCCTACCCTATAAAATCCCCAAACCCCCCTACATATCCCTGAACGACATTTCCCCCCATAACCCCTAATCCCATCATATTATTCCCCTCCTAACACTCCCTTTTGTATTGTTCCCCTTGGTGGCAGAGATCATATCAACACACAGTTTCATACCATCATCAAAGGCCACCCAAGCATAGTACACATACAACAGTCATGGCATCTAAGCATTCATCAGAGTATGAGATTGAAACCCAAAGTGATTCATCCTCCGAAGAACAGGCTCCCTCGAGACATCATAAAAGTGGCAAAAATGTTAGGGATGAGCCCACCACCCTCACAGAACTGCATCCCTGCCCTCTTGCTATGTCATGTTTCCAGCTTCTATCATGTTTTGAGTTTTTCAAAGGGTGGTTAATGTTCAAGTTCATCATGAGTTGGCCCGTCTTTTTTTGCTTCACCTACATGGAGATCACTCTATCTTGACTGGGGTCACCTTCACACTGACACCTGAAACTGTCTCATTAGCAACCGGCATACCGAATGTTGGAGAACAGTGGCACAATAAATAGAAGGTGGATAGGTAGCATTATGAACCTTACATTAAGGCCAGTTTCTTGAGGCAGCTCCAAAGAGTCTTTCCATTCAGATACTTGAAAGATGAATATGCTCCACTCATAAAGTTGATCATGAAGTATTTCAGGTGTGAGGGGAGGTTCTCTCGTCTATATGCCTATCACATCAGGTTGCTCATGCACTTTACCAAGGTACGGATGATGAACATCCCATATTTCATTTGCAGGAACATAGAGAGGATGAACACCTTCATGCAACACAAGACCCCTCAGCAGCAACTTAACAATGTTTATCATTTTGCTCTGATTAAGATTTTGGTGGATCATCAGTTGGGATTACAGGGCATTACTTGGGATGACTTCATCTCCCGTGACCTCTTCAGCACTTCACAGGTATTATTAGAGGTTGAACATGAGATAGGTGGTCCTTCTCATCAGTATGAGCACCATGAGACCACTGCTATGCTAGTATTTATCACCTATCAGAGAGGCAGTAGATAGTTGTTTGCAGTAGCAAAGCGAGTGTTATCTCCACCCAAGGTGGAAGGGGCCTCACTTCCGACATCGACAACACAGGTACAGGACAAGGGCAAGAGGCCTGTGCATGACGAGGGGCCATCAAGTGAACAAGAGGCCAACTTCATCCTCATTCATGATGATGATGCAGATGAGGAGAGTGCCAAACTTAGGATGACCATCCAGGAGTAGAAAACGAAGATCCAAGACTTGTCACTCAATTTGGAAAGGGCCAAGTGGATAATAAGGTATTTGGAGCAGAGGAAAAAATAGCTTGAGGACCAGCATGAGATCATGGAGCTGCAAAACATTCGTGAGAATCGCCAAGCTGCCTAACATAGGAGGATTGCGCTCACTCCATTAGAGCCAGAAATTAACAATGATCGTGAGTCTTGGATCGAGCACATCAACGTCCACCTTGAGAGACTGCTAGAGAAGGCCGACAGGGACAAAACCATACTGAGGTGGATGGTTTATCATTACAGGGCACGAAACATGAGTTCAAAGGCTTGGATAAGGAGTTTGAAGGCAAAATTGAGAAAAGCGACAAAGAGGCAAAATAGGCAAAAAGAGCAAGATCATCTTCAAATCTTGTCTGAAGCCTCTGTGGCCTAGCATAGTAACTCATAGAGGATCTCCAGCCCAAATTTCAAAAAATTTGGGACAATTTTGGTCACATGAAAAATTTTTGGTCACAACACAGGGTTTTTCTCCCTGTGCTCTGCGCCACTGGCGCGACGCTTAGGATTGGGAGCTCCAAATCAAGAATGGTTTGCATTTTTGGATTTAGCATGAAAAATCATGATTTCTGGTGCATGGCAAAGAATTTTGGGCAATTTTTGAGTCCCCAAGAGGTCAAAAACACTCAAAACATGACCCCTTTGCCCCTATTTTGACACACAAGAAGCAACCTTTGGAGATTGAAGTTTTGGAGGGAAAATGAGCACCAAATTCAGAAATTCCACTTGGGTTGGAAAGTAGATAGGTAGGGCTTTCCAAGAAGCACACTTGGGTAAAATTTGGACTTTAGTAGGTACCTCAAAATCGCCTCCAAAGTGGCACAACACATATAGATTTGGGCGCGGTGCATAGGGACCCAAAGGCCAAAATCACTTCCACTCCACGAAATTTCGATTCGTGACTTTCTCCAAGTGGGCCCGCTCATTTACACTACACTTTTTTCAGCACCTAAGGAAAATTTTAAAGAGTACTTTCACTAAAGGTTTGCTTCTGTCCAGATGGCAACGGAAGGCGACCAGTCACCCAAGCAATTTGTCATTTTTGTAACGCTGCACCTATCACTAATGGTTGGCTTTCCATTTCCACTTTGTAATGATTTGAAAAACTCCCCAACTCTAGGTCATTCTATTTCCCAATGGCATAGTCTATTTATTGTATGCAAAACCTTTTGCAAAGGGTTGGTTGTAATTTCTGGGAAGCTGTGGAAGAGAAACTCAGTTCTTCATTGTATATTTTGATAGAGAATTAATGAATGGCAGTGACTCTGGTTCATGAGATTCATGTGGTGTGAGTGTAGCAAATGTGTTTCTCTTTATGTTTCATATGTATTTCGTTATGTTTTAGAGTTCATTCATATTCATTTCCAGTGAAAATTTCTAAGTAAGATAAGGTAGAATTCATGTTTATTGCTTTGCCTGTGGGAAAGTTTCACGTTCTGTGTTCTTCTTCTATTGAAAAGGATTCATGTGTTTATGCCCTTTTCACCCTCCTAAACAATCTTTCCATTCTACATTATTTCAAATTTAATTGCTAGACTTTCCGCCTGTCTTTCCTCACGAAGTAATCTGTGCCTTTGTGTTAAATTCTCGGCTCATTGCTGCTCATTGGTCCCATACATCCTAGAAACTCAGCCATTTATAAAAAAAATTGCTTCTTGTTTCCATATTTATTTACCTAGCCTAAAATCAATATTTACTGTAAGTCATCTTAGACCATAATCGTTTATTTATTCACTGAGCGTGACACGGAGAGAGCCCTCTCCTGTTCTGGTAGGGCTAGCTACCAAACTGAGCGTGGTTTGTGGTTACCTTGAATTTTGCCTTCCTTCAACCTAAGGTAGATTTAGGTGCTAACATAGTGGCGACTCCACTGGGGATGAAATTACTCCCATTACTTCTTCATAATTCTAAGCTTCTTGATGATAAGTTTAGAATTTGGTAGGCTGAGTGAGTTGGTTGTGTCCTTTGATTTTTCTTAATAGAACGCTGGCTTCTAGAAGATGTACCAGAGCTAATCTAGATTCAGATCCTCTGCACATCTACGAAAATCCAAATTTGATTCCAAGAATTCATCGTCAAGAGAGCTGTATATCTCCCGTGTTCAAATCCCATTCATTCCCTGACATTTTTGAGTATCTTGAAGAACTAGATTTTGATGAGCAGTTTGAAATATCATTGTTTGAGACCAAATCCGAAAGGGCGGTTGACTCTATTGTCCACAATCCATAGTTTCTTGTAGACTTGCAGACGGAAAGGGCTAACCGGTCAATTGATAATTACATTGTAGCACAGCTTCAAACTCCAATTTCTAGCCCCCTACAAACTGCGCACACTCCTCCAACATCTCCAAGGCCAAACCCACCAAGAGTGATGGCTGCTTGTTTTGCACCCCTTGTTTTGCCTCAATTTTTGGATGATATGCTCGCAGATTATCAAAGAAAAATCTCATTTTTTGATGGCACTCCTAACAACATTACCACTCAACAACATGTGGACAGAATGGCAGATTTCTATGAACTTCATGAGATCGATGCCGAGAATGTGGCAATGAGACTCTTTGTACAGATATTTACAAGTGAAGTGAGGAAATGGTTTAGAGGTTTGCTGGTTGCACGTATTGCTACCTTGGCTGACCTACAAAGACAATTTTTAAACCGCTGGGAAGTGAAAAAGAATCCTTTTCAAATTCTGGCTGAATATGAGCAAATCAAACGAAATGCTGGTGAGTTGGTCCAAGACTACTGCATTAGATTCAATTTTGTTTATAATGAAATTCCCGATCATCTAAGGCCACCTGTGGGACTAGCCATGGTGAAGTTCCCAGATGGTTTTGATGCTGACATGGCTTGTCAATTAAGAGAGAGAGAACCGGCCACCATGGAGGACATGTAGAAGATAGCGGTCAACATTGAAGCAAATCCGCTGACCAAGAGGGCTAGAGAAAAGGCAGAGAAGAACGTCACCGTAAAACAAGAATCTTCCTCGGTAGATCAACTACTCCAGAAGGTAGAGCAGATGCTTGAAAGGGTGAAACTTGACAAACCTGAGCCACAAGTTAGAAATCCTAACTTCCGTGGCGAGCAACAACCACAATATAGAATAAGTCAGAGAGAGTAGCAAGCCCAAGAGCAGATAGAACAATAGCTAGTACAACCACCTTTGCAGCAAAATTTTGTGCATGGACCGGAGTCAGATGAGGATGGGAATATAATAGGTGAGGAAAACCACCTCTTTACTCCTGATGATTTGCCTATTTATCTCACTAAGGATGAGGAGTATGCAGAAAGCTCGGCTGTACACAAAGATGCAGATTTCATTCTAGAAAATGACGCCATTTTGGAGGAAGAATATGATGAGTACCAAAGAGGCTATATGAATGCTTTGTCTGCCCAACAGCAGCGATATTCACTAAGAAACAGATATGTGTTGGTCAAACCAATTTAGAAGAGGAAGGATGCTGAGGCATCAAAGAATGATTCACCAGTTACACAAAGGAAAGGAAAGGAGGCGATTGATCTGGATAGCAGCAAATCACCATCAGCAGAAAAATCAAATTAGCCAATTGCATCGAAAGGAAAGGAAAGGAAAGAAATCCCAGTCAAAGAGGTAGAAAATATTCCCGCTTTTAATTTAGAGAATGAGATTTCTAAATTGCAAGTATCTATTCCCTTGACTGAAATAATGAGGAACAACAGTTATAGAGGGAAAGTATCTAAAATGTTGAATTTGGACCCGATGTCCGACATGGTGAATGTCGAAGATGATCAACCCGAAATGATTTTTGGGACACCATCAAATGGTGAGTCTCCTGATAGTGATGTTCCACCTTTTTATATTAGTTTAAGATTGCATGATTTTGTGTTACATAACACCAGGTTCGATTCCGGAGCTTCTCACAACCTCATGCCCAAGGCTATCATGGATAAGCTGGGTCTGGACATCACTCAGCAATACCATGATCTCTATTCGTTTGATTCCAGTAGAGTAAGATGTATAGGGCTCGTCAAAGACTTGGTTGTGAGTCTGGATCAACTCCCAATGAAGAATGTTTTGATGGATGTTGTTGTAGCAGATATTCCTCCCAGGTTTGGCATGCTTCTTTCGAGGTCTTGGGTAGCGAAATTGAAAGGGACACTACAACTAGATTTCTCCTATGCAACGATTCCGGTGTTTGGCCAAATGAGGAAATTGTATCGGGAACAAAAAATGAAATACATGATTACAAGCAAGGAGAA
>APFE031721403.1:0-70618 GCA_000404065.3 Pinus taeda | reverse complement strand
TTTTCACATGGAATATTGTAAGCCAGCTCCTTCTCCCTTTCAGTCTGGAGTCAAACTTTCAGTCTCTTGTACTTCTCGTGAAGTTGATGCTACCTTATACCGTCAACTTGTAGGAAAACTCTTGTATTTAACCCATACTCGTCCTGACCTTTCCTTTGCTGTTGGCCTTGTTGCTCGTTTTATGCAAAACCCCCGTGAAAGTCATTGGAAAGCACCTAAAAGAATACTTCGTTATGTTCGAGGTACAGTACAGTTTGGGATTCATTACAGTGCCAAAGCAGCTCCTCTATTAGTTGGTTTCACTGATTCTGATTGGGCTGGTGACCCTGATGATCGGAAGTCTACTGCCGGTTATGTCTTCACTCTTGGTTCAGGACCTATTACATGGGCTTGTAAGAAACATGCTGCCATTTCTCTTTCGTCAGCAGAAGCAGAGTATCGTGGTGCCGTGGAAGCTAGTAAGGAAGCCTTGTGGCTTCGTCAGATCCTATCAGAATTTGGCTTTGAGCAGCAGCATCCAACCACACTTTGGTGTGATAATCAAAGTTCCATTCAGCTATGCAAAGATCCAGTCCAGCATCAGCGCAGCAAACACATTGAACTACACATGCACTTCATCAGAAAACTCATTCATGACCATGTTCTTGAAGTGCAATATTGTTCAACAGATGATCAGGTTGCAGACATCTTCACAAAGGCTCTCACAGAGGCGAAGTTCACTAAACTTCGATATATGCTTGGAGTTCAGGAAGTTGTCACTAAGGGGGGATAGGCTCTAGTGCCTCCTTCCTTCTCCTATTGTGTCATATTTGTAAATCCTTCAATCCTATCCCAAGTTGTTCTTAAGGGGGGATGTTAGGATATTCCGACACATAGGAAATAGTTAAGTTCAACTTGGTCTAGTATAGAGTTAGGTATAGAGTTAGGTAAAGTGTGTTTCTTTACCGTTGTACATTTTGTAACTTACAATCCGACGGTCACGATATGTAGTGATCCGACGGTTCATTCTCTCCTCGGTATTACCGACACTTGATCCGTGGCTTGACACCCGATTGGTCCATGAATTCTATTTAAAGCGCATGGAGGGTCATTTGTAGGTTAACCGTGCATGAGAGAAGCTTATGTAAATTTTCATTCTTTTATTAATAAATTGCCTGTAGTAGCCACGTTGGCGCAGGCCGTGGACTGTTTCCCTCTCTGAGGGTTTTAACCACGTCAAAATACTGGTGTATTGATCTGTGATCTGTTTGTGAGCGGTGTCCTTTTGGTGTTCTTTCTGAGGAACTTACCCTGTAAATTCCTACACTAACACTCATATCCATGTATTTGTTATGCATGCTTTCACTTAATTTATAGAAGAGTTAAAGAATCCAAATTTTTGAAGCACAAAAAAAATGAATTGTGTACCCAATCAAAGGTGTTAACCATCTCTAATTTCAGATAAAAAAAAATAATAAAAAAACTCTTTCATATCTAATTTTGCTAGAATGTATGGCTTCTTACAGGAGGATGTTTCCCACTATTTGATTATGTTGTAAGAAGTCCACCATGCCCCTCCCTCGGCTCGAAATTTTCAAAGATTACATCGGAAAAGATAGACTTAAGGCGATTAGTTAGGATTTTAGTCAATATTTTATAGGAAGCATCATAAAGAGAAATGTGTTGAAATTTTTTGAAAGAAGTGGGATTATTATGTTTGGAAATTAAGTCGAAAAGGGAAGAGTTAGTGCTTCCACCTAATTTTGATTTTCACTACACCCCCACCCACTAAAGCATTTTTCAAAGATATTTCTTTATTATTTCTTAGGTTGATTGCTAAAAATAGATTATCCATCTAGTCTTGGAGATTTATCATGATCATTGACTAGATTGTAAACCTAACATCCTCTCCATGAATTAGTTTTGACAACATTGAATTTCTCTCCAGGGTGATCACAGTTGGGACATTTGCAAGGGAATCACAAAAAGAAGAGGTTATGGGTTTGTTGAAAGGAGCTAGTTGAACTCAAGGGTTGCTTCTTATTTAAGGCCTTATAAATCTTCTAAAAAATGCCCCTACCCATTTTTTATGGAGCTTATATTGTTTTTATATCTTTGGAATTTATATTGGTTATGAAAAAAGGATGTTTTTTTATCCATGGATTTGACCTACATGCTTCATGATTTCAAACTTCATTTTTCTTACTAATTTCTAAAACAATGGTAGTGCCTCCAATATATTTCTTTTTTTTGTTCATCAAGAGAAGAGGCTTCCTATTTTTATTCAAGTATTTTTTGGAGAACTGCCAATTCTTTTCAAAGTCTCTTTTTCTCCTTTTATAGTTCCTGAAAGTTTGTTGATAGTTTTATTTCTTCTTTCTAATTTTGTATCCAAAGATAAAACTTGGTCACCCTTCTACTTTTTCACTCCAATTATCCCTTATTAGGAACATGGTCTACTATTGCTGTAACCATTGAAGCTTGAACTTGAAGAGAAGAGGCCTAATATTATTTATTTTACTAAAGGATATGTAGATTGGTCGGTGATTAGACATGGTTGAGGTCAAATTTTTTTAGGTAATGTCTTTCCACCCTCCTAGAAGGCTAAAGTGAAAAAGGAATTGATCTAAATTATATTTAACATTCCCAAGTACCATTCTTTGATTACTCCCAGTGAATGTACCATCAGTAGCCTTAAAATCTACTAATATGTGATCAATCATGATTGCTTCTAGTTTTTCTTTTGAAGGGTTGAGAGAAAAGAAGCCCTCTCGTTTTTCATCTTTACTTAGAATGAGATTAAAACTCACTATTATTTTACAATATTTAGAGGGAACTATATCTAAGTATTCAGAAAGATAGTTCTAGAATGTCTTGTTATCCCTCTAGTGCACTATAGAATAAAGATTGGTGATTTTTTAGATTTGGCTTGTGCATTTATATCTAAAATTTGAAAGAAGTCCATGGGTTTCTACATGGCTATCTAATAAATTGAATGGGTTTTCATCCCAAAGGGTGAAAATTCATCCTAAGGCTCCCCTTACACTTAATGCCTTATCTTGGAAGTATTTTTTTTTTTTAATGAAGGAGTGATATCTTCCTCTAAATATTTTCTCTCTTGGGTCATTAGGATAGTTGGATTGTTTTCCTTGATTAGTTTTTTAATTCCATTTACTTTCATTTTAATGCCAAATATTTTTACAATTACAAGAGATTATAAACGTGTTTTACATTGATGGGAGCGCGTAGGTCCATTCACTTTCCTTGCTTGACATGTATTGTATTTCACACTTACTTAATATTTGATGAAGGTACCCATAGATCATTGAGTTCCTAAGGTTTTGTCCTTTTCTGTTGCTTCTTCCATTGCTTCCTTATTTGACTTCATCCCTAATCTCCTTTATGAAAACTCCAGGCTAGATGGGATTTATCTTTCCTTGTTTCTTGTGAGAGAACCAACATAAGAAACCATCCTGACGGGGGATAAAGAAGGGGGAAAACAGCTTGAGCGGGTGGTGTCGCTGCTACAACACCCTCCAAAATTTTCTCCTGAACTAAATTTTGGAGCCTACCTTGGTCTTGCATATTTTTGTCACAAAAATTGAAATCCATTACATGTGTTTTCTCTAAGTGTTGTGTTCTCTTTTGTGAGAAAAGAAAAATGTCGTTTTTTTTCTTGTTGAGTGTCGTACGATGCATATAAGATTGTTTTGGTAGTTTAAAGGGGGAATATTTGTGAAAATGATTTGATCTTACCATGTAAACTTTTTTCACATTCATTCCCATACTTTTAAGTGGTGTCTCACAAGTGTCATCATGGTTGTCGCAAAGTGTATATTAGTGTCGCACTTGTTAGGGTCGTCGCAAAGTTGTCACACTGAGGGAAGTATGTTGTTTTTTTTTCAAGTGACCTAAGTGTGTTATTTCAGTTGATTCTCATCATTCTTCACATCAAATTCATCGATCCCATACTTAGTCAACTTCTGAAGAAAAAAAATTCAACCAAGAAAATTAGCCTGATTCGACCTTCCTAAACTATACATTGTGAAGTTCCAACCGTTAATCTACAACCATGCCTCTTGACAATGCACAATGCATAGCTCCTGCCTCCCATAACTATTCACTATATATTTTTAATGCTCAAGCCTGGACCTTGGCATCCAAAATTGCACAATTCAACCCTCCATCTGAGTCCCAATTGTGCACTGTGGAGTCTCTAAGCTCAAGCCCAACACTTAAGCTTCTGATTTTCATAATTTCATAGTCAACCAACCTTCCATACCTTCCAAAAATGCGTAGTAGCCTAAAGCAGTGCTCAATCCTTTAGCCTGACCCACTGAGCTACCAAACTATGTAATTTTCTCGCTCATTTGATCCTGAACTACACATTATGCAATATCAAGGCTCAATCTTCATCCTTTACTACCCAATATGTGAAATTATGCAGTCATTGAGCCTCTCCCTCAACCTACAACCCAGTTTTGTCTCAGTCAGTGGATCAACATGCATCATCTTAGATTATGGGTTTATCAGACTAATGTCAACTTGTCATGAGTGAATGGTAGATGCGGGTAACTTTATCAGTCTATGATAGGTTGATGGAGAAGGATATGGAGAAGGGAAACATGTTGAAAGACATAGTTTTAGTTGATTACACAAGTTGATAAATCAAGTGAAATAAAAGGGACATCAGTTTGCGACCTCAGCTCAAGACATGATATCAATGAACACTTCTTACCTTTAAGCCATATGGAGGTGGATAGAATAGCATTCAGAGGAAGTTACATAACAAGGAGAAACATGGATTTTTTCGCATTAACATGTTATCAGGAATTCCATGTCAGTAGTGTCATGCCATGTCATGTCATAAGTCGTAATATGCCACATCATTATTCTGGATTATGTGACTTACTATTTGAAAATGTATTGTAAAGTCCAAGTCCAAGGCACATGTACAAAATATGAAGAGTGATGTAAAGTTGAAAATTCATAGCAAGTCAAAAAGTCATGAGGGTAGTCAGAGAGATAGAAGGGAGATGAAGCATCACCAAATTAGTTTCATATACACCTTCATTGTATGAGAAAAGGAATTTTCACCTTGGATCCTCCCGCAAGGTATTAGGGAGACAAGGTAGTTCTTTTGAGGAGAAAGTGGTGGCCCCAACACTCCACTATTGGAGCTAGTGGTGTTTAATGTATACATGTGTCTTGGGACTTTTACTTAATCTATGAAGCCTGATGGCCAATACATTATTCATGCATGGATTATGAATGCTTGTAAGATTGATCTATTATTGTTTATAGTTCATGTTTGTTTTTCACCTGTACTAAAGCAGTTGAACTATTTCAGTTATTTTAGTGGCTGTCATATTGAGAATGTGTTGTAATGGTTACAATGTCCATCACATCTTTATGGACTATTTCGCTAGATGTTAGATGGATATCTCTTGTTTGTGTGTTTTTCTACTAGAGTGGTATTATTACCTCTCTCTTAGAGGCTCACTTTATGTTCCCTCTGTAGTAGAGGAAACTGGACACACCTACAACTGAACACTCACCAAGCCCACTTAATTTCTTTTCGAAGGCACATTTTTACTCCTCTCTCTTTCTGACAGTTAAAGCCAAGGCAAATATTTAAGAAAATGGAAATGGAGCCATATTTCAGATGCGACTCCTATCCCAAATAATGTGAGGTCTAATTGGTATCACATATCGGGGAGACCCCTTGAATGTTGGTGGGTCTAGCACTGTCAACATTTCTAGTGCTAGAAGGAGGGAAGCTAGATTTTTGTGGCCGATAACCTCACCCACCCTAATCCTACTTCCTTTGGTAAAGGTAGTAATATTCCCAACACCTCCCTAGTCATATTACTGAAGTTGGTGGATCTTCTCAACTTGAACTTGTAAAAACGTGTGAGATCTCTTAAGACTAAATCTGGGCCATCTGTCTTATAACTTGTAAGTTTGTAAGAACTATTGGATTGATCCATGGAGTGAACAATATTTCGTATTCTCCAAGAAATAACCTAGTCACTCCTATTAGGATAGTCATTTCTACGTTTGAATATTCGGTTCTCACCACCCTTGAAGAGTTATCCATGTTTGCAGAAAACCCAGAAAAACTAGAGCAACCTCCATCTTATAACAGTGGTGACAAAGATAATGTTTTATTCTTTGATGACACTTTCTATGGGTTAGGTAGTGAAGAAGAAGAAGAAGATCCATCAGATTTTGACAAAGAGGAGGATCACATAGAAGAAGATATGGTGGACCAAGATTTGGGTTCGATGTATCAGGGCCCACTTGCATTGTTGGGTGTTCTGAACAAGATGCCAAGACACTTGGAGAAGTTGTTAACGAAGTATAACTCCTACAAGGCAATGAAAGCAGAGGACCATTTGGAGAACTTCTATCTACATATAAAAATTCTAGAGGTATGTTATGATGATGTTTCATGTAGAATTTTTCCATGTACCTTAGATGCTATAATTGGAACTCTAAACTCTAAACTCTATTCATAATTGGAAGGTGTTTGAAAAGTTTTTTCTTAAAAAAATCGCTAATGACAAAACCCCAGCCATAATGTTAATAGAGATGGAAACTATTAATATGGATAACAAAGAGAAAGTGAAATATTTTCATCAGAGGTTTAATTGCATATTGAATAAGTTCCCTACAAATACTAAACCTTATGACTCCATCACTATTGATTACTACAAATCTCCCTTACCAACAAACATCACACAGTTCATGAAAAGAACTCCAAAAGAAACTTTAGAAGACAATTATGAAGAAGTGATCCTAATTGAAAAGGAGTTGCATGTGATAGGAGCCATCGTAGATGATGAACCATCTAAAGAATCCAAAGACATGGGAAAAAGGTCTTAGACCTCTATAATAAAGGCCAAGCATAAATAAGTTGTTGATCTTGAGAGCTTGAACCACACCATCAATTCTTTGTCCAATGAGTTGGAAATATTAAAACATAGGTCAAGGGAGACCACCGTGAGTACAAAGCCTCCTAAATTCAACTTTTTGAGAAAGTATGCCAACATCGACAATAATAGAATCTAGTTAGAAAAATCTCCACAGAGCTTGAACATTGTGTTAAATGTTGAGAGTATCGGAATGGACCAATACTGCTCGTTTCACTAAGAATGTCATTAAAAAAAAAATGCCCACAATGGAACCATAGTATGAATTATCTTACTGCACATATCATTGATACAGTGCTTTCTAATGAGAAGACTGAGCCAGTGAAAGAAAAGGAAGAAATTGTTGCAGCTGAAGAAACTGTGAGTGTTGGACACATAGTAAATACACTCAATTTTCTTCATGCAGCTGAGAAGAAAAATTCTGAAGAAAACTCGTTGAGTGTGGACCCCACCAAAAATATGAATAGTCGATGCAACTTGAGAAGCCAAGGGTCTTTCTCTAGGACAACAATGAAAATTACTATTGTGGATACAATGAAAATTACTTTTGTGGACAACAAAATTAAGCCCTTCATTCCAAAAGTCGAACGTAAAGTGAATCCTCCAGACACTTTGGAAATGTCCCTTGAACTTGATTATAACATCATCAAAGACATGAAGAAATCTAACTCAAACATTTTGCTCTTTGAACTCACAAGGATCATGAGCCAACGGGAATTTCTTGTCTTGCTCTTGAACAACCCACCTCAGGTAACAACGCTTCTTTGTATAAGGGATCTGGTAAGTCCTCTAGTCCCCTAGAGTCTATACTTAATGCTTTAATATTGGATGCAAATACACTTTTCCCTCCATTTTTGTTAATGTTCGAAATTTTCAATTATATTGTACGCAATTGATTAGTTGATTTTGGTGCATTGGTGAACGTAATGCCACTATCTATAACCAAGAAAATTAATGCAAAATGGGATACGACATATGCATCAATCATTCAGTTGGACATTACCCTCTTTAATGTTATAATTGAACTAAAAAATGTGCTTATTCACTTATCATCCGACCAACGACTTCACCAATGTATAAATATAGTAATTGCGGACATTCCAAAGTGTATCATGTTTTGTTGAGCAGAGACCAGTCCAACAAAATACAAGGGCATTTTTCTATGGACTAGTCACATTTATGCCTTCTATATAAGGGAAAGAATAACAAAATCCAGGTAAACTCATAGCCTTACATGAAGCACACTATCAAATTGTTCGAGGGAAAAATTGAATGAGTTTCTTTCACGGATATAATATTTCAAAATTGCTTTTTTAGAAACTTATTTAGGGTGCTACGTTGCTCAGCCATCCCTAGTACCACCTAAAAAATAGTTGGATCTACTTCCTAGTCCCATTTGTGCAAATGAAATTTGTACAGTAGATAGTAATAGTAGTAGTAGTAGTACTAATGTAGAGCCTAGCCCTTGTACATATGATGTTTAAATTTCATATTTTGACAGTTCAAAGACGCAGGAGGGCTCTGAAGCTGGTTGTGTTTTAGTAGACCCACGACAGAGGAAACACTTGATATCGAGCTGCTTGGAATTCAACTGTACAAAAAACACTACAAAATATGAAGCACTCATCTTACGCTTACAGAGGTCCATTGACATCAATGTTGGGATTGTCAAAGTTGCAGATGATTATGAAATCGTCGTATGACATGTATGCAATACTATTCATTGTGTGTCACCGCATCTAAAAGGTTATCAAAAAGAGGTATGGCATTTGATTTCTCATTTCCAAGCTTTGAATTTTATATTTGTTCCTAGAATGTCTAACGCAACTGCATATGCATTAGAAAATGTTGCTGCTAGGTTATCACTGCTTAGGGATGGTTTTGTATAGAAATTATTTATAAACCATCAATCTCTGATAATATCACTAACTTATGCGTTTTCAATGATGACCAGCAGATACTACACTTTATGGTTAATGTTTTTATATTTAAAGATGTAGTACTAAATGAAGATGAGCATGAAAGAGAGTTGCAGGATATAGTTCAAGCAAGCAAAGAGAACACCATGCCAAAGGGCATGGTATCATCGAAAAAGTTGTATTATTTGTAAAATCACTTTCAAGGGCCAATCAACGCAAAAACCCATAGCTCAACGTTGTCACACGAACAAATGAATCTTGGAACAGAAAAGGATATGAAGTTTGTCAATCTCCGTACTTGTTGCACACAATAAGATTGGAAATCCTTCATCCATTTATACAAGAAATACTGAGATGTTTTCTCATGGACATACAACGAGCTCAAAACTTATGACACATGAATAATCTAGCATGTGATTTTGATCAAAGAAGGGGCCAAGTCTTTTCAACAGAAGTTGCAAAATTACATCAAAAACTTGAGCCCCTATTCAAAAGTAGTTGAGAAAACTTTTAGATGCTCATATCATATATAAAGTGCAACATTCAACTTGGGTATCTAATATAGTCCTAGTGAGGAATAACTCCAGGGAAATCCGCTTGTGTGTTGATTTCTGAAACTCAAGTCATACTTCAAACAAATATAACTACCCTATACCATCTATGGAATGAATAATGCAGTCAATATCAAGGTTAGAGGTGTTCTCCTCACTCAATTTCTAGTCGGGATACAACTAGTTTATGGTCTTAGAAGTTAATAGACTAAAAACTACATTCCGCACAAAGTGGGGCATGTTCACATTATGAAGAACTACATTTGGGCTAGTCAACATAGGTGCAACATTTCAATGTGAGATGGACATCGCATTTCATGGACTGATCAAACACAGAATAATGGTGTATCTAGATGATGTCACAATGTTTTACAAGAAGAGATCTGACCACTTATGCCATTTGAAGAAAATTTTTGAGTGATGTCAGAAATATAGGATATCCCTTAATCCAAAGAAGAGTATTTTTGCAGTATCAGAGGGAAATATCTTGGGTCACATTATCACGAAAAGTGGGATTAAATTAGACACAGAAAGGGTCAGAGCTACTATGGAGATTCCCTTCCCTGTTAACAAGAAATCTGTGCAGTCTTTCTTAGAGAAGATTAATTTTCTCCACAGGTTCGTCTCCAATTTTTCTCAGATCTTGAAACCTATGTACGATATGGTAAAAAAATATGCATTATACAAGTGGGATAAAATGGAAAAGGACTTGTTTTCCTGTATCAAACAATCTATCACAGAAGAACCAACCTTGTACAACCCAAATTTAAGAAATATCTTCTGCTCTACATTTTTTCTTTTGATACTTCTCTTGTCATTGGGCTTACAAAAAAGGATGATCAGAACAATGTGTAGATGATATCATTCATGAGTTCCAGCCTAAGATTACCTGAACATGGCTATCCCTCCATTGATAAACAAGCATATGCAATCTACAAGGTGGTGAAGCACTTTCGTCCCTATCACTTGAGGAATCATTGTATCATCTTTGTGCCACACCCAACAGTTAGGTCATTGTTTCTTCAACAACAGATGGGTGAGAGAAGAGAGAACTGGATAACAGGTCTGCAAGAGTATGACTTAGAATTCAAACCAGTTCACACGATCAAGGGCCACAGTTTATGTCAGCTAGTAGCAGAAGCGGTGGATGAAAAAGAAGAATATCCATCTGGATGGGAGAAAGAAATGTATAATGTTGAGCAAGATTCCCCCACTATTATTGCAAACTCCTGGTATGCTAATGTGTACTAGTATCTTAATCACATGATCAAGTGATCAACTTTATGCTCAAAAATCAAATTCCATAGAATGGAATGGAAACTATATGGTTGGATAAATATTGGTGATTTGAATCCAACGCAACTCGTTTCATCGAAAACGGAGTTCGGATGCTCCCAGAAATGAGTTCTAATTAGTTTGCTAAACATGAAAAATAGGTGCATAGTTAGTGAGTTCAAGTCTCTTCAGCCAATTAGGAAGCGTCAAGTGTCACTATGTCATTAGTCTCATAAAGTGTCCCATTGCATCGCATCAACATAAGTTTTCTGTTAAAAATTGCCCCCGGGTCTCGCTAAGACGTGATATGTGATATCACATGGATCACATCATAAAATCGCATTGCTGTAGGAAGTCTTGTTAAGAATCACCTGCCTCAAGCCAATAGAAAAATGTCGATGGAGCCAGATTTGAAAAGAGAATAGGTTGAAATGTATGGAATGTTTGGGTCTAACAATTCATTGCAGTTTACACTTCCCAGTGGAAAACAACAAGTTGTTAAGGAATTCCTCAGTCTCGCGCCGATTGCGACAAACCGATATATACCAGACACGAAATTGTTATGAACTGTGGTGCATAGAATGTTAAGCCCGCCATTGCAATCACTCATCATAGTTTTTGAAAGGATTTGTTCCATGCGTCTCTCCGCCAACGCCATTGCGATTGTGATTTCCGAACTCGCTGGGAAGTATGGCTCCGATGGTCGAAATATGGCAAATTTGGTAGATTTCAAGCTGAATTTGATGGTTAGTGGCTGGAAAAGGGGAATTTGTTGAGAAAATTGTGGGAGAGCTGGGAGATGCCATAACTTATTCAATTCTTATCCAAATTAGGTGCAAAAAGAGTCAATTCTAACATTTTTTTCTATTCTGAACTCATTGAGACCGGTTTCAGAGGCATTTGCGCATTGTAAACACACTTTTGTTGTAATTTGGGGCATAATAGAGAGGCCCATGAAATAGAAGCTGGACCAAGGAGATGTAGCCCAGGAGGGGTGAACTCCTCATCAAATCTTTGTGTTGTGTGTTGTATTTTGATGTTATTTTTTGTTACTGTTCAGTATATGTTTTATATTAAATTGTTTATAACATTTACATAACAAACTCTCATGGGAATCAATTATTTAAGAAAAAATGGTGAATTATTAAGCACTTGATAAATATTGGGTTTTATTCTAAATGGTAAATTAGCACAACATTACTAATCTGCTCCATTTCAGATCAAGTTGGTATCAGAGCACTGTTTTTTGCTGACTAGATTTGCTTGTGCAAAGAAGGCATATTTTTTTTTAGTTTTGTGTCATGCGAACAAGGTTAAAACTCAAAAGAGGAGAAGGCAATCTCGTTGAAAGCCCTGTAGTTGTCTCAAGTGGAAGAAGAGAAAGGTTTCCAAAGTCTTCTACACCAGTACATCCTCAAGTTACAGAAGTTGCAATTGAGTCTTCAGAAGCTATGTCTCATGAAGGAGAACCTACCATGACCTGATGCAAGAGCATCAAACTATATCGATGCACTTTGACCTGATGAGTCAAAATTATTTACCAAAGAGGGTTGGTCCTCTTAATTTTTAATTTTTTTATTTGTCTATAATAAGTTGGTAAGACTGTGTTGTTGGCAATGAAACGATTGAATTTGTTAGCTTAGGTGTCTTATAGTCCAATTAATTAGGGATTTCTTTGTTGGAGGATTTGAATAAAGATAGATGATTCGAAATTGGATCCTTAAACTCTCTTAAAGCTATCCGAACTCTCTAAAATCTCATACTGAAGTTTAATGTCTTATGGATGTTGGAGTCTATCAAAAATAACCTCTGAACAACGACAATTTACAGCCAGAACAGAGCAACGAGGACCTTCAGTCAAAGCACATTGACCGTGGGCCCATGGGGACTGTGCATAGTGCAAAAATGGCAGTTAGGAGGTTCAGATAAGGAAATAAAGGCTATTTCTGATGTGCGATTAATGCGTGCTTTGCTGGGCAAAACCCCTCGAGAAGGAAAAGCTCGAAGTGCTCGGTCACAAGGGAAGCCAAAGAACCATGGGGAAAGTGCTAAAGCCATAGGTGGTTCCCGCACTCCAGAACCGATGGAATATCGGAGGCGTTTCAGGTGGTAATCAGATTTGGCAGGGGAACGAATGATTCCATACATTGCATGATGCGTTTTCGGCAGATGAGAGAGAAAACCACTTCTTATCATGGGCTAACGTCTAAGAAAGTCAACCGCATGATAAGAGTGAACACCATAGGATCTGGGGGCTCCAGATCTAATGACGAAGATTGCACCCAATGGGAAACTGAATTGAACAGAGAAAAATAAGCTTCAGAACATAAAGGTTGAAGTCCAATTGGACCGTTGAGTTGGCGGATGAATCATTTCACAAAGTAACTAAAGTAACGAACCATTTGAGAAAGAGCTAGCTTAGCTTGTAAGGAGACAAGCGGCCACCTCTCTGTGAAGCATTACAGTGATGATGACGTAGAGCAGGGAATTATAGCCCAGAGGTAAGCAATCCGAAGAGCTAGGAGAGGAAATGAATAGTCGGGGAAATGAATGGTTATAAGAGCCATGAATAGACAGAGAGTAGAGAGAAGAGAAAAAAAAATGCGTACAACGAGAAGATGTTGAATACGCAGAGAGTCTGGGGAGTCACTTGGAGGTTGAGTGGAAAACCCAGAGAGCTCAGTTGATAGTAGCATATTGCTGTTGGAGTTGCTTGGAATTCGAGCGACTCACAAACGCATGTAAAAGTCCAGGAGAAAGAGCTTAGAGAAGCCAGAGCCAAGATCTAGAGCGAGCACCAGAAGCGAGAGCTGAGAGACAGAACCAGAGCTGGAGCCACAAAGCTAGAGCTAGAGTCAGAACATCAACCAGAGCAAGAGCTAGAGCCAGAGCCAAGAGCCAGAGCTAGAAAGAAAAATAGCTCCAAGATCCAGGGGATAAGATGGTGTTTTGAGCCCAATGTTCCTATATAAATCATTGGAGTTAAGTGTAGACACTTGTAAAAAAACTATTGCCATAATCCTAGAGATCCTAATCGAGTTGATTAGAGCTCAAGGAGACATAGCCCAAGATATCAGGGTGAACTCCATATTATCTTATTGTCTTATGTTTTTGTTTTTATTGTTTCTTTAACTACTGTTATATGCATTTATATATCAGTTTAAGTACCTTCCCATATCAGCACAAACAATATATTTTAAAGTAAATAATCAGCTGAAAACAAATACAAGGATACACCCATATTTTCAAGCATTTCTGATTTCTGCATTGGTTAATCAAATAGACTTGGGCAAGTTTAAAGCTTTGGAAGTGGGAGAGGCTCTTGTAAGTTAGACAAGAAGCCTAAGAGACCCATTTTCAGATCAAAGAGGGTTGTATCAAAATGCTTGATTGATGGGGCAAAGATTGCTTGTCTGAAAGGTGTTTTGATAGTCAAGGATTGATTGCCTCATCGATTGTATGCTTGGTTGTAGACTGACTATTGTTTGAGTTTGCAGAGGTGAAGGGAAAGGTATTGATAGCTTAGTCTAGGAAGGCCAAGAAGGAAGAAGGGTTGAAGGCATTCTTCTATCCCAAAGGACCTCAGTGCAATCCTTGAACCACAATAGTTTTTTTGCAAAAGGTTGTTGAATAAGCTCCTTATTAATCTTGTTTGAAGTTCTTTTATGCATTTTGAAAATGACAACTTCTACAAGTGAGTTCTCAAATTGTTCTTGCTCCTGAAGTTTCCTTAATGGAGACATGAAGCAATATTTGTCCACCATGATGGATATGGTGAGAGAAATGTATGAGGATGGAAGGAAGAGTAGCATACTTAGAGAGCAGTTGAATTCCATGGAGGAAAAGAAGTAGATGGTTTCTGACAAATTGCGGGAAATGGAGAGGCAACATCATATTGCAAATATGAACTTGAAAAGTATGCATGAGTTGGAGTGACAACTCTTTGTTGCCAAAGAAGCCTTGGCCAAGTATCAGCTTGAAGAAGAGGAAAACCATTCCTGTTTGTCTTCAAATTCTTCTAAGAATGCTTATATTATTTCTTTTGAAAAACATACAAGAGGCATAGGTTTCAAGCTAATGTCCAAGATGGGCTATGAAGGAAAATGATTGGGCAAACATGCACAAGGTATTGTTGAGCCAATAATGGTTGAGGAAAGGCCTAAGTATTTGGGTCTTGGCTATGGAAAATCTTATGGAGAGAATTCTAAAGCTGCCATGAAGGCCATTGAAACAGTTCCAAAAGGGAGTTTCATTTTAGGTCCTCTACCTCAGAAGTGTGAGAATTGTATTCAGGAGGAATGCAATAACTCGAAACATGATTCGCATGATGCATGTGTTTAGAAGCACACACTTGAGCCAGAAAGTTGTGGAAACTCTGAAATCCTTAGAGAAAGTTATGGTGTTCCAAAGGGAGCCACTTCTTCATTTGCTTCACCTCCTCATGAAGGCAATAAAGGTGAAAGAGGCAAGTATAAATCTAGTTCTAAACACATTCCTTTTGATTTTTTAAAGCATGGAAAAACATTTCATGTTCATTTTGTGGTTTGGATAACCATTATGTTTCTAGATGTTGGAAGAGGATGGCCACATACAGGAAAATTTTGAAGGAAAAGAAGTAAGCAGCCAAAGGTCCACAGGACAAGTCAAACCATGCTATCAAAATGATGCATGTGTGTTGCACTTACTGCCATAATCAAGGGAATCTCGCTAAAAGGTGTTGGACTTTGAATCCAGCGCTGCTTCCACCAAAGCTGAAGGAGAAAGTGGAAAAAGAAAATGGCAGGAATGGAAATAAAGATTCCATGATTGATGTGGTTCAGGATGATTCACATATTGATGTTGATATGCAAACAAAGGAGGTACCTTTGAAATGGATTGGTAAAAAATGGTTAGAATTCTTATCCAATGAAGGCTGCATGTCTAGTGATGCATCTGATTGCATTTTTTTGTGGAATAAATGCAAGTTGCAGGATCTTACCAAATGGTGAATAGAAAGAAGTTGAGTAGGAAACTCACTTTATTGCTGCAACAATATGTTCATTTCAAATTCGAAAGTGCAGTGTACTTAAGCGAAAGTTGATAGATGGAATGCATGCCTGAGCATGAGATGCATGTGATGTTGGCTTGGGAGAAGTTAACTTGGTTCCTAAAATGGAGATAAGGATGAAGTGTTTCATCTTTTGGAAAACAGTCCTAAAGGTCTTTTTCCTGCATGCCCGACTTAAAAGGTCGTTTGTTGTAAAGGCATGTTTTATTGGCTTGTCATTTGTATGCAAATATATGACATGGAAGGGTTCACAAGATGTTAAATCTGTTTCTTTGTTGAAGCAGGAGTTAGCCCATGCAATTGTTGTCTGTATGTATGATGTTGTTAACAATTGTTGTTGGTAGCTTTTCAAACAAGTACAAATGAAATTTTTGTGGAGCAGATGCACTTCATATTTGTTTGAGCCACCTTGGACCAAGGATCAAGGAAAAGAAGCTCAAAATACCCTCTATAAACTTCACAATAGAAGTTTTGCATGAAGTCAAGGACGAAAATTGTTCTTCCCGAGATGACCAACCCATCCAAGAAGGGAAGTGGTCAGAGATTTTGGCTTAGAGGCACTATGCAAAGGAAAATGTAGGGAGGCTGAAAGAAGAGGTTGTTGTTACTCTTATTTACTGCTCAGATCATTATATCAATCTTTTGGTGGACCAAAATTTCTTTTAGATGGAAGGCGTAACCGAAATTGGATCCTTAAACTCTCTTAAAGCTACTCGAACTCTATAAAAGCTCATACCAAAGTTTAAAGTCTTATGGATGTCAAAGCCTATCAGAAATAACTTCTAGACAACGAAAATTTGTAGCCAGCATATAGCAATGAGGACCTTCGGTCAAAGCACATCGATCGGTGGCCCATGGGGACTGTGCATGGCACAAAAATGGAAGTTAGGAGGGTCAGATCAATAAATAGAGGTTGTTTCTGATGCGCGATTAGCACACGCTTCGCTAGGAAAAACCCCTCGAGAAGGAAAAGACCCAAGTGCTCGGTCACAAGGGAAGCCAGAGAATTGTGGGGAAAGCGCTAAAGTGACAGGCGGGACTCACGCTCTAAAACTGGTGGAATATTGGAGGCATTTCAGGGGGTAAGCAGATTTGGTCGAGGAATGAGCGATTCCATACATTGCATGACGCTTATCTGGTGGATGAGAGAGAAAACCACCTCTCATTGTGGCCTAACGTCTGAGCAAGTTAATCGCGTGATAAGAGTGAACACCGTAGGATTTGGGGGCTCAGATCTAATGACATAGATTACGCCCGATGGGAAAACGAATTTGACGGAGAAAAATAAGCTTTGGAACATAAAGGTTGAAGTCTGATTGGACCACGGACTTGGCAGATGAATAATTTCACAGAGTAACCAAAGTAACGAACCATTTGAGGAAGAGCTAGCTCAGCTCATAAGGAGACAAGTGGCCATCTCTCTGTGAAGCATTGTAGTGATGATGACGTAGAGTAGGGAATTCCAGCCTAGAGGCAGGAAATCCGAAGAGCCAAGAGAGGAAATGAACAGTCAGGGAATGGAATGGTTCTAAGAGCCAAGAACAGACAGAGAGTAGAGAGAAGAGAAAAAAAAGGTATACAACTAGAAGATGTTGAATGTGTAGAGAGTCTGGGGAGTCACTCGGAGGTCGAGTGGAAAAGCCAAAGAGCTCAGTTGACAACAAAATATTGTTGTTAGAGTTTCTTGGAAGTCGAGCAACTCATAGAGGCATGTAAAAGGCTGGGAGAAAGAGCTTAGAGAAGCTAGATCCAAGAGCCAGAGAGAGCACCAGAAGCAAGAGCTGAGAGCCAAAACCAAAGCTCGAGCCACAGAGCTAGAGCTAGAGTTAGAGCCACAACTAGCGTAAGAGCCAGAGCTAGAGCCAAGAGCCAGAGCTAGAAATCCAAAGAGCTCCAAGAGCCATGGGATAAGATGGTGTTTTGAGGCCAATGTTCCTATATAAAACATTGGAGTTAAGTGTAGGCTCTTGTAAAAGAACTATTTCCATAATCCCAGAGAGCCTAATCAAGTTGATTAGAGCTCAAGGAGACATAGCCCAAGATATCAGGGTGAACTACATCTTATCTTGTTGTCTTATGTGCTTTTTTTTACTGCTACTTTAACTATTGTTATATGCATTTATATATCAGTTTAATTACCTTCCCATATTAGTAAAAACAACAGATTTTAAAGTAAATAATCAGCTGAAAACAAATACAAGAATACACCCATATTGTCAAGCATTTCTTATTTCCGCATTGGTGAATCAAATAGACTTGGGAAAATTTAAAGCTTTGGAAGTGGGAGAGGCTCTTGTAAGTTAGACAAGAAGCCTAAGAGCCCCATTTTCAGATCAATAAGTATAGAAAGAATGGGTAATGCATTTGGGAAACCCAGATTCAATGTAAATCAAGCCATTAAGAGCAATAATTATCTATGAGTTATAGTATTTTTTTGATACACAGTTGATGAAGAAAAAAGACTTTGTATCTGGCATCGCTCTGTGTTGAAAAATAAATATATAACATTGGTTGTTGTGTGAGTTATGGTGTGAAACCTGTAGATCGATTAAATATATAATTTGTTTCTTTTGTGTGAGTCAGGGTGTGAACCTCTATAGATCAATCCAGTGTCAAAAAGAGCTTTGATTTAGAGATATTCTCGCTGCTAGGAATGATAAGACAAAATCATATATATTCTTTTAGCGATAAATTTGCTATAGAGTACCAGTTTCTCTATAATTTCTTCATCAGGTTTCTTTCACATATTTTTCTTATAAAAATCATGGTTGTCTAAAGGAATAGAAGGGACTTTAAAACACATTCAGAAGTAGTTCTTCGGGAGATTGCATTCAGTTAGATCGTCTTGTGATCAATTTTTGTTCCCAACAATTAGTTGGGGATCCAGATCTATCTAAATCAATTACAAGATCCAATGAATATGGGATCAGATCCGTCAAGGCTATGGTGTTGTGTAAAAGCTAAAAAGTAGAGAGAGCGATTTAAAAATTAGTGATGTTGATGTATGAGTTAAGGTTATGAATTGAAAGAGAGACTTAACCTCTTTTGAGAAATAAAGGGAAAATTTGGCCTTGACTATCATCATTTGGTATCAGATCCTAGGAATAGAGTTTTGTTTTTAAAACTTCAATAAATATGCCACCCAAGAGAGGAGGAGTTGGCATAGGTTAGGGAAGACTTGTAGCCAATGCAGTGCTGCTTGAGGAAATTAGATAGCTTCGCACTAGAATGGAAGCAATGGAAACTACGTAGAGGAGAGCACATGTTGAGGGAGATGCCAATACTGAAGAAGAAGAGGAAGAGAGTGAAACAACCAAAGTTCTCAAGGCCTTGGCAAAAGAAAGTGGAAGACCGAAGGTGGAAATACCTTTGTATGAAGGAAACCTTAATGTGGAAGAACTAATGGATTGGATTAGTTCATTGGATAAGTATTTCAACTTCGAGGGGGTCGAAGATAAAAATAAGGTGAAATTTGTAGCTACCAGATTAAAAGGTCATGCAGCCATCTAGTGGGATGAGCTACAAACATCCAGAGAAAGAAAGGGAAAACCCAAGATTAAGCAGTGGGATAAAATGGAGAGTAAATTAAAAAGTAAATTTGCGCCTAAATATTACCAGTTAAACCTTTTTAGATAGATACAAAACTTAAGGCGGAAAGGGATGGTTGTCAAGGAATACATAAAGGAGTTTTATAAGTTGAGCATTAGATAAGGACATGCTAAATATGACATAGAAAAGGTAGGCATGTATATAAATGGCTTGAGATATAATATACAGGATGAAATCAGTTTGCTAAGTCTAAAGAAAATTGAAGGTGTCTATCAAGCAACTTTGAAGGTAGAGGAGACAATATTGAGAAAAGAAAGTCAGAGAAACAAACGTGAAAGCCTAGCAAGAGGAAGAGGAGCTTCCAGACCAAGATTCTAGAATTATCAAAATGAATCAAAAGGTTCAAGTAATCGGCCATCACATAGGGGAGAATTTGGTAGAGGAAGATTTGGAATGAGAGGAAGAGGTCGAGCAAGAGAAATGTGATGCAGCACATGCGGTGAATTTGGATACATGTCATGGGACTGTCTTAAAAGATAAACTAGCAAATCAGAGGAATGTAAATATAGCTAAAATAAAAGAAGAAAACCCTCAGGTCAAGGGGAAAGAAGAGCCACTTGAGGTGGAAGAGTGTTTATTGTTAAAAAGATTTTTCTTAAGGCAGAAAAAGAAGAAAATGAGCCAACTCAAAGGAAAAGTATATTTAGGACTGTGTGCAAGTCTAAAGAGAAATTTTGCAAGGTTGTGATGGATAGTGGGAGCATTGAAAATCTTGTCTCCATAGAGATGGTAGAGAAATTGGGGTTGATTAAGATGGTACACTCTACTCCCTGCAAAGTGTCTTGGTTGTAGAAAGGACATCAGCTCTTAGTGACAAAACATTGCAAAGTGGAGATATAGATTGGTGCATATAAAGATGTGGTATTGTGTGATGTAATGCCAATGGATGTGTGCCATATATTGTTGGGAAGACCTTGGCCATTTGACAGGAAAGTCGTTCATGATGGTAGAAGAAACACATATACCTTAGAGAAGGATGGAAAGAATCACACATTGTTGCCTTTGAATGATGACACGAGTAAAGGAGTGGTTGGAAATAATGTTTTGATGATAAATGGAAAAGAGTTGCTGCATGAAGTCATAAAGGAGAAAGAAATGCATTTTTTTGTTGTGGGTAAACCTAAGGTAATTTTAACTTCTACTAATTTAATAATCTTCTAGTGGAAATTAAGAACCTGTTAAATGATTACATTGACATTATTGTTGATGAATTTACAAATGCATTACCACCAATTAGAAGTATTAGCCATCACATAGATTTAATACCTGGTGCGATTTTACCAAAAAAAGAAGCATATAGGCTAACTCCACAGGAAAATGAAGAATTTGGAAGATAGGTGTAGGAGTTTTTGGAGAAAGGACCAATAAAGGAGAGCCTAATTCCGTGTTTTGTACCAGTGGTGCTTAGTCCAAATAAGGGTGGCAAATGACGCATGTGCATTGACTCTAGAGCGATAAATAAGATCACTATCAGGCATAGATTTCCCCTACCACGTATGGATGATTTGATGGATTGTTTGAGTGGGCCAAAGTATTTTTATAAGATATAATTG
The DNA here is from genome assembly GCA_000404065.3 of Pinus taeda. Classification (NCBI taxonomy): domain Eukaryota; kingdom Viridiplantae; phylum Streptophyta; class Pinopsida; order Pinales; family Pinaceae; genus Pinus; species Pinus taeda. Next base: position 49,750 of record APFE031721403.1, on the reverse strand, counting down.
AAGACTGGATACCATCAAATAAGGATTAGAGAGGGGGATGAATGGAAGACTACATTCAAGACAAATAGTGGGTTGTATGAATGGTTAGTGATGCCTTTTCGAATCACTAATGCACTAACTACATTTATGAGACTAATGAATGAGATCTTAAAAGAATATGTTGGAAAACTTCTGATATCTTATCTTGATGATATTCTAATTTTTAGTCAAAGTAAAGAAGAGCATCTAGAGAATCTTAAGTTGGTTTTGAATAATTTGCAAAAAGAGAAGTTGTTGATAAATATAAAGAAGTGCAGTTTCATGAAGAAAGAGCTTGTTGACCTAGGATTTCTAGTCTCAGAAAAAGGTTTGAAGGTGGACCTAGAAATAATACAAGCAATTTTGAATTGGCCAACTCCAAGGAGGGAATTTGAGGTAAGAAGTTTTCATGGTCTTGCAAGTTTTTATAGAAAATGTATAAGAATATTTAGTCAGATCTGTGCACCGATAGTTGAAATAATAAAGGAAAGAAAACAACCATTTAAGTGGACAGAGGCAACAGACTGAAACTTCAAACTGTTAAAAAAGAAGATCATTGAAAAACTTGTTTTAGCCTTACCAAGATTTGATAAAACCTTCCAAGTTGAGATTGATGCTAGTGGGAAAACAATTGGAGCTGTACTAAGCCAGGAGTAGAGACCTATAACTTATTCAGTGAAAAATTGAATGATTACAAGTGGAAGTACTCATCCTATGATAAAGAATTATATGTTGTTGTTCAAGATTTAAATAAATTGCAGTATTACTTGCTGCCCAAAGAATTTATTTTGTATTCTAATAATCATGCACTGCAGCTCATAAATAATCAGCCAATGTTGAACCAAAATCACATAAAGTGGGTGGAGTTCTTACATAGTTTCACCTTTGTAATCAAACACACAAGTGGTAAGTCAAATAAAGTTTTTGATTCTTTGAGCCGAGTAAATTTGGTTGTGCAAGAGCTGAAGACTGACATTTTGGGATTTGAAGAAATGATTGGCATGTACAAGGAAGATACATGTTTTAAAGAAATATATGCAGCTATTCAAAATCTTGTTATTTATAATAGGAGCAAATGATTGGAATACACGATTCAAGGAGGTTTTTTGTTCAAAAACAACAAATTATGCATTCTTAAGTGTTCCATGAGAGAAAATTTGATTAAAGAAAAACATAGTGGAAGACTGTCTAGACACTTTGGATAGGACAAGACATTTTCTCAAGTGAATGCTTTCTATTATTGGCCAAAAATGCAAATTGATGTCAAAACGTTTTTTGAGAAATGCAAGATTTGTCAACATGCGAGAGGGAGGAGCCAAAACGTTAGGTTATATCCGCCATTTCCAATACCAAATAGGCCTTGGGATGAAGTCAACATGGATTTTGTTTTGGGTTTTCCAAAAACTCAAAGAGGACATGACTCTATCTATGTTTTTGTAGATAGATTTTTGGAAATGGCTCATTTGATTTCTTGTAGGAAAACTAGTGACGCAACTCATATTGCTAATTTTTTTTTCTCAAAAATTGTAAGCCTACATGGGTTGCCTGTAAGTATTGTTTCAAATGGGGACACTAAGTTCGTGGGACACTTTTGGAGGAATTTATGGAGAAAGACAGGTACAAATCTTAGTTTTAGCTCAGCCTATCATCCTCAGACAGATGGGAAAACAGAAATAGTAAATAGGAACTTGGGAAACATATTAAGAAGATTGGTTTAAAAAATTCCAAAACAATGGGATTGAACACTTGTTCAAGCTTAATTTTCTTACAATGATACTCCTAATAGGAGTACGATAATGAGCCCATTTCAGATTGTTTTTGGAATGCACCCTAAAGGAGTATATGAGCTTAGAGACTTGGGAAGGCAAGAGATAAGTAGTGCAAAGTCTAAAGAGTTTGTAGAATAGATGAAGAAATTGCAGGAAGATGTTAAGAAAAGGTTGCAAGAAAGTAGTAGCAAGTATAGACAAAGGGATGATGTGAAGAGAAGATAAGAGGAGTTCAAAGTTGGTGATTTAGTTATAGTTTACTCGAGGAAAGAAAGATTTCCTGTAGGAACTTATAACAAATTAAAAATGAAAAAGATAGGACCATCCAGAATTATGAGGAAGTTTTCCTCCAATGCTTATGAGATTGAGCTACCAAAAGGAATTGGAATATCTCATATATTTAATGTTTCAGACTAGTACCAATATGGTGAATCAGAAGCAAAATCATAAGATGAAACCATGGATGAGAAAGTTCATACTCTAAACTAGGAAGAACAAATTCCAAAGACAAAAAAAAGAAGAAGCATTAGCCTTGAAGAAGAAAGTGACAAAGAAGACTAGAGGACATACATATCATCAGTATCTAATAAAGTCGAAGGGATAACCAATTGAAGATGCTAGTTGGATGACAATAGTAGAGTTAAATAAATATCAAATAAATCTTGAAGTTTTGATGGAACATTCTTTTCTTCCCCGAGAGTCTCATGCAGGAGCATCAAACTATATCAATGCACTTTGACCTGACCAGTCAAAATTATTTAACAAAGAGGGTTGGTCCTCTTAATTTTAATTTTTTTGTCTGTAATAAGTTGTTAAGATTGCCAAGTTGGTAATGAAACGATTGAATTTGTTAGTTTAGGTGTCTTATAGTCCAATTAATTAGGGATTGCTTTGTTAGAGGATTCAAATAAGGATATAATTATAGAAAGAATGGATGCACATTTGGGAGACCTAGATTTAATGTAAATCAGGCCATTAAGAGAAAGAATTATCTCTGAGTTATAGTATTTTTTTGATACTCAGTCGATGAAGAAAAAAAATCTTTGTATCTGATATTGCTCTTTGTTGACAAATAAATATATAAGATTGGTTGTTGTGTGAGTTATGGTGTGAAACCCTGTAGATCGATTAAATATATAAGTTCTTTTGTTGTGTGACTTAGGGTGTGAACCTCTACAAATCGATCTAGCGTCAAAACAAGCTTCGATTTAGAGATATTTTCACTACTGGGAATGATAAGATGAAATCGTATATATTCTTTTAGCGACATTTTTTTTGTAGAGTACTAGTTCCTCTATAATTTCTTGATTGGGTTTCTTTTGCAAACTTTTCTTGTAAAAAATTATGGTTATCTAAAGGCACAAAAGGGAATTTAAAACATGTTCAGAAGTAGTCCTTCTGGAGATTACATTGAGTTAGATCATATTTGTGATCGATTTTTGTTCCCAATGATTGGTTGGGGATTCAGATCTGTTTAAATCAATTATGAGATCCAACGAATAAGGGATCAGATCCATCAAGGCTATCGTGGTGTGTAAACGTTGAAATGTAGAGAGAGAGATTTAAAAATTAGTGATGATGATATATGAGTTAAGGTTATGAATTGAAAGAGAGACTTAACCTATTTTGATCAATAAAGAGAAAATTTGGCTTTGAATCTCATCATGACCGGTGATGAAAGGGAATTTAGAAAGGATTTTTTCAATATGACAGATATGGTGAAGGTCCTCTATGAAGAACGGAATAGCAGGTTGTAAGGAGAAAGTTCCAAACCTCCAAAGGGAGAAGACTCTTCAGGAAGAGGTAATGGGAATGGAGACAAACCTCCACCCTCTCCAACATCTTCTTCTTCACAAGCATCTTCACGCTCTTCCACTAATATAACCCTTACTCATTCTCATTATCATTCTTCAAAATGAACTAGTAAATCACCTTTTCTAAAACTTGATGTTAAATTTGAGCTTCCCATGTATAATGGTGAAGTGAATGCAGAGAACCTTGATAATTGGATTCATCAGTTGGAGGTCTATTTTAGAATTCAGAACCTTCAAGAGGATGATATCAAAATTCAACTGGATTCATTGAGAATGGAGGGTGTAGCACTCATTCGATGCGAAGCAAGGACTCTAGATGAGATCAAAAAACATGGTAAGATCTCTATTACTTGGTTTGATTTTATTGTTGCTATAAAAAGACAATTCTACCCTTTAGCCCATATGCAAAAAGATATCATGAATTGGAAAAATTTCAAAGAGTTAAAGGTAAAAATGTGCAAGAGTATACTCAGGATTTTAGGAGAAGAGCTCTTATGCTAGGAGTAGACTTGTAGCCACAAGATACATTGCTGAAATACATAGGAGGTTTTCATAGCCACCTTCGACACACCATTCTTATGTTTAATCCCATGAATCTTGATGAGGTATGTGTTAAAGCTACACACCTCAAAGTAAGAGGGAAAACTGCATAAGAAGAAGGTAAGAATAAGCCATTCCAAAGTGGTGAAAAAGGAAATAAATGTAAAGGAAAACATAAGAAAAATGATTCTGTTATGAAAAAAGGGGAGAAACCTATGTGAAATAATTGTTCCAAAGAAGGCCATGATGAAGAACATTGTTGGAAGCTTCATCATAGATTAAGGCCGAAGAAATTTAACAATAAAAGTCATTTCACAAAGTCGGACTATAGTCAAGCTTAACAGGGTCTTCCTTCCCCATTGATTATGCCAAGAGCGTTCCCTTGGTTGTGGTTTCAGTAGATAGTAGATAGGGACATTGGGAATATTGTTAATCCATTCATGCACATCACTAATTAGAGGATGAGGCATTTGGCTAAATAGAGGAAAACGTTGTTGTACAACAAGATTTGGGTTCCGACTCAGGTGATGAAACAAATATTGAAGCCACAGTCAGTAAAGGAAAAGCCATGGAAAAAACAAGCAAAGAGGGAGTCGTGGAAAGCGTCAGTGCAACAAATAACTCTAACAACGCTTCAAATGAAGAAAATAGAATTGCGTTGTTACATATGAGAGTTATTTCCAAGCACACCAAGATTTATATGTTGTTTGATAGTGGATCCTAGGGAAATTTAAGTTCTATAGACTTGGTCAAGAATTTGAATCTAGAAACATGCCTCATCATAAACCGTATCCGTTGGGTTGTGATGAGCCCCAAAAATAGATAATTATATGGGCTCATCCAACCTCCTCATTCAACTTAATCCACCATTCTCATTAGTTTATTGCATGTTTTTTATTATATTTATGCTAATAGAGTGAATTGGGTTAGTTATTATGCCAATAATCTTAATGTGTGCTTTGTGCAATGTTTTTGGTCAATTTTGAGACAAAATTAAAGGTTTTAATGAGCACTTGGCAACCAAATTCGTGGAGTAACAAGAGAGAGGATTTGTAGGAAGGTGTCCCCTTCATTTATGGGCCCTTACCTCGAATTCTCCACCATCAGCTCGGAGTTCAAGGGCCACCAAATCGATTATCACAAGGGCAGCCAAGCAAGTCAAGTAGGACTGCTGTTAACTACAAGTTTTGGGTAGCCGAGTCCCTAAAGTTTAGGAGGACTATTGGGGTCCTCAATTTGTATAAATAAGAGGGCTTAGGGCCTCATTTTGGTTATCCAGTAGTTAGTCACTTTGTAGACAGAAGTTAGCTAGTTTGTAGTTCAATTTTAGTCAGTAGATTAGCTTTGCATTTCAACACCTTTTCAAGTTGTCCCTTGTGGACAGTTTTTGATGTAACTATTCTTTTGATCAATAAAGATGAATCCAGATTTGCACCAGCTCTAAATATCTCTTAGGAGGTTGTAGCTCTTGGGTTTGGGCCCATCTCAAGTGCCCAGTACCTCCTTTATTTACCATTATGTGCTTTTGTTGCATTCTTAGAATAAAATTTGCTATTTAGATTTAAATCTTGCTTTGTTATTTAGATTTCTTTTGATGATTAAAAAGGATTTTTATGTTCAAATTGAGTTGATAGGTTATTAACAGGGAAGAGATTCAAAAAAACGCCATCAAGAACCTCTGATTCCACGTCTCCCTCAGTGGGATCAGGAGCTGGGATCAAGGTGACCTTGTTGCCAACAAAAACACAGTCTTTTATTTGCCATGCAATAATTAGTGTTCAATTTTTATTTTCAAAAGTTGGTTACATGTTCAGAGTCTTGATTGCTTAGCTTGCATAGCATTTCACATTATTTCATTTCGAATAAACTTCTATTCATTTCCTTTTGCTGTCAGGTCAGATTAGAGTGAAGTAACTAGGTCATAGGTTTTATAAGTGTTTGTTTGTTCAGTTTGAAAAACCACTTGCAAAGTACCTGTTATCCTTCCTTACCTGTCCATACTCCATCCAACCTACCTGCTTCACCCTTCACTTAGAACCCTTACCTTACATTTGCCTCATTCACTTACTTTTCCATGATTCTCATCTTCTTGTGCAACATCGTTTCATCCCTCCTTGAATAAATCTCACCATCTATGCCACTCCTCGACTCCATCCTCCAAGTATTGAACTCCCCTACACCCCTATTTCACCTCCACACTCGTTCCTCCACCTTTCTCCCTCCGTCCATTCTCCAAAATCCTCTTTTCGGAACATCATGTAGAAAATTACAGAACATCCTGTAGAAATTCCAGAACATCCTGTAGAACCCTGCGGACTTCCTGTAGAAGCTCACGAAAGTGATTTCTTGAGATCCGATCACTGTGAAACTCTCAAGAAGGGTGCTAGGGACCCCTTAGGACCTCTTCTAACCTTCCCAACCTCCTGCAAGCATTTTCTCCCACTGATCCACCTCTGCACAGTCAAAAACATTGAAAGCACATGCATGGTAAATCTAACAATTTAATCAAAAATACAAAAAGATGTTTTCTTCAGATAGAAGTAGTTTAGACACATGTATTTTACCTTCCTAGAAGTAATGGCATCTCTTTTAGTAGCTTGCATCCTCTTTCTTGCATCAGTAGGGCTAGTTGGTAAAATTGGGGTTTGCATTTCCTTTCCACTTTTCACTTCTTTCTGCAAGTAGATTAGCCTCCTTTGAGTTAGCTTTCATACATCAATTAAAAAGATTATTCTAAGATCTCATGGAATTTGGCTTAAGCTCCTAGCGGACTTGTGCCAGCTGATCAAGTGACAGCTGCGGCAACAACTAGTACTTGTGCATACAGCACCGTCGCTTCCAAGTTTGTTACGAACTACCGGGTTGATAAAATTAAAGAAGGGAGTCCTGGGAGTTGCAACATTATTGCTGCAATACTGGGGCCCACCACTCTTTTTTGTGTCGTTGCCGGGGAAGCGTTAAAGTATTGGTGATTGCTGCGTTTCTTCTATTTTCCACTACCACTTTCTGCTAAGTAGTTTATTTCATTTCCATTATGCAATTGCATTTCTGCAAGCGTAGATTAGCATTTCAATTCCGCAAGCGCAGCCTAGCATTTCATTCCTGCAATTTCATTTGAGAAAAATATATTAGTCCTTTTTTGCTTTCATTTCAATTCCGCATTTTCATTTCAGCAAGATAGTTAGTTGTAGTTCAATCTATTTTAGTTTTTGCAGGTACAAGCAGAAAAAAGAAGCAAAAATCAACCAAAAAGATTTCCTTTCATGCCTTGTAGGAGTAGAGATAATTCAGAAAAATGATTGCACAACACCCCCAGTGCTTCACAGAGCCAACCTTCTCTCTTCTTCGATGGCTGTGACTAAGAAGAACCCTTAGGTGGATAGCAAGACACATTTGAAGAACCTCTAAGCGAGAAGAAGAAGAAAACATTCCTCTGGAGCAAATGGTGGCAAACAGAAATGTTGGGAGTAGTACCTTATCCAAAAATGAATTTTCAAATCAGATGGAAGATTTCAAGAGTGAGATGAGGCAGTTTCTTGCCATGCAACTGGATACTTTACAGATCCAAAGGAGGCAAGAGGAAGCCAAGAGGGTTTTGAACATCTTTTGTCCTAGGTGCACTAGAAAGCATCCTAGGAACGAATGTCCAACGCACTCCCTGCAAGTGTGTTTCATCTGTGAAGAATACCATCCTACGAATCAATTCCCTTCCTTGCCTGGACTTAAAGCTGCATATCAGAGAACCAAAGGAGCCACTGAATCACTCTATTATATGAACCAAAGGAGGCCACATGGACCTAGATCTTACCAGCAGGAACTGCAAGGGACATCTGAGACCTATTATGACCCCTATCAAGCCACTTTCATGCCTTCTTGGGGTCCCCTTGCTCATCCTTTCTGGTTCAGACCTCCTCCTTGTTCCTTCACAGATCCATATTATGCCCAACCAGCTCCTCATCCATTTCACTCTTATGCTCAGCCACAGCCTCAGTGGAATGCACCTCATCAAGGGTGGAGGCCCCAGTACAACTCTCATCCTGCTCATTTGCCTCCACCACCTGCCCAACTACAACCCCTCCACATCCATCTCAAATATACACCCCCACTCAACTACCCATACCACCATTTACAAACCCGCACATTGGAATAGTTCAACCCAATTGCAAAGCTGAGGCACAACATGTCCAAATGATTCCTCTTGAGCTCAATGATCTTCATGAAGGGTATTGCAAAACATAGATTATATTGACAACATTGAAGGACCAAAGGAAAAAGAAGATTCAAAAGAAAATATCAAAGAACCATGGGTTGCACTTGATGAAGAGAAGGCATCAAAATCAGAGATCGAGATAGTTCTCTCATGGTTACCATCAAATCCTCCATGTATTCAAGAGAAAGATCAGCAAAAAGAGGAAGATGAGAAAGTCATGGTAGAAGGTGACATGGAACATGATCCAGATCAGCAAAAGGACCAAGGATATCAGACCTATATTCAGATATGGTTCCAGACGGTCACTAAGTTGCAGTAGTACTCTCTTCCTCAACTATTCTTGATCCCTTCAAAGTCAAACCATTTGGTATTTGAAGTCCAGATAACTGTCAAAGCATGCATTTCAAGCCTCCACATCATTTTGTCTCTAATCTCGATGTGCACATGGCTCCATTGGAAGTATTCTTATACTTGAGAATGATTATTTTTTTCAAGTAGGGTAGGGTAGAAGAAAAGAAAAAAAAAAGAAAAAGGAAAAAAGAAAAAAAGAAAAAAGAAAAAATGAAAATAAGAGGAAAATAAAGATCTAAGGTGAAAACCTCCTCAGAGGCGCCTCAGATCGGCTCATTGATTGAAAACCTCCATGAGGCAGTCAATGGGTTGGAAAAAAGAGAAAAGAAAAAAGAATAAGATCCCTGGGTGAAAACCTCCCTTGGAGGCACCTAAGGCAGACAATTAGGGTGAAAACCTCCATGAGGCACCCTAGTTGTTTTCAAAAAAAAAAAAAATAGAAAAAGAAAAAGTAAACCTAATTTCCATTGAATAATTGCAGGTTACAAGAAGGACATTGTAGGTCAGGAGGATCACTCAAAACATAGATAGAGGAAGTTTTGGGCTTTCTACAGGAAGCTATAGCCATTTCTACAGGAAGTTATGTATTTCTACAAGAAACATCCTGTAGAACCTTCAGGCAAGCCATATTCAATTTTGGAAGGGAATATAAAGCTTGGAATTTATTGGTTAGGCCTGCAAGCATTCATGTTTCCATTCCTCACCCTTTTCCATCATTTTTTCCACCTCATTGTGCTTCTTTTATGAAAACTGTGTTTTCTACAGGAAGTTCTGTGTCTTCTACAGGAAGCTTACAAAAAAGCCAAATTGATCTCCAAAGACGACCCGAAGGCTGGGAATATGTCCATGAGGCCTGCACGCATCCATGTTTCCATCCCTCACCCTTTTCCATCATTTTTTCCACCTCATTGTGCTTCTTTTATGAAAACTGTGTTTTCTAAAGGAAGCTTCTGTAAAAATTACAAGAAGCTAAAAATGGATTGCAAAAAGGTAGTTTGGCGAACATGATAGCTTCCTCAAGGGTTCAGAATTGCTCTTTCAATTTTCAGACTCCTCCTCCATCATCTCCATGCCTGCATCATAGCCCAAGCTCAGTTTCCTTTCCATGCAAAAACTTGCAGAATGCTTTGAAGAAAAAATACATAGAACATAATTTGGTTTTTCCATAACTTGAAAACCGTGCATCCATTTACAAAACCGTTTTACAAGGAGTTGTATAGGGATGATGGTAACATGCCCGAGCAATTTCATCCAATTCCGGTGCATGGTTTCCAAGGCATCAGCCTCCATCAACTTCAGCCATGTTTGCATTTTTTTCCATATCCGTGTATCTGTTTCAAAACCTGTTTCATGGGGAGATGCACATGGGTGATAGTAACTTACCCAAGCAGTTTCAGCCAATTTCTATGCAAAGTTTCCGAGCAATTGATCTCTGTAATCTTCAGCCATTTCCCATTTTCCTCGAAATATATGCACCCATTGATCACGATTTTTCTATGGGATGTGCATAATGATGATAGGAACATGCTCATAAAGTCTCAGATCAATCTGATCTATCGTTCGGGAGCAATGGCGAAAACAAGTTTCGGTCCTATGAAAATTCAGCAGCAGCAGCTTGAGGGTGCAGATCTGAATGTGAAACCAGCTCCTATAGCATGGATCTGGCCAGAGGATACCTGCACAAGAAGAAATAGCCATGAATCAGCCACCAATCAATCATGCAACCACAGAAACTAGTGCATGCAGCAAATGAAAGGCCACAACACCTCACAGCAACCATTCGACTTCTAGGTATGTGACTAAAACTAATTCCTCTATTGCATGAATCTAATATAAGCACTTCATGAACGAATGAGATGGTGGGATTCAGCCAGAAGGCTAGCCAGATTTGATTGCTCTCATCCAGGGATCACCAACGCCCATGTATAGTCACTCACGTGAAATTTGAAAAACACAGGTAGTGGTAGACGTGTTGAACTCCAGCGCACTGGACATCAAAAGATTAACATATAGAAGAGGACATACAATTCATAACGTCATTGCAGTTCAAATAAAGACAACACATTTTTGCCACCTCACTACAAGTCACGCAACAATTAAAGAACGCTCGGCTGAAACTCACAAATTGTTGTTCATTTGCACTTGCCACATCCTCAACTGAAGTTTGCACAAAATGATTAACTAGTCATCCTCCACCAGTTCCTCTACCTGTCTTCAAGATTTTGTTGTGTATCAGGCTCGCTCAGAGGTGCAGGGGCACTCTACAGGCGTTTCTACAGGAAGTCTTCTATAGGAAACGCAGAAAACAACCGTGCAGAAAGAAAACCTGGGATTTTCGGCGAATTTCAAGCTCCAAATGAGGTAGGATCAGGGAAACTTCGTTGTGCATGATTTAAGAAGACATGCAGTAGTAGAGACCGACCTGTGTGTGTGGAAAAACCTGAATTTACATATCTATCAATGTGTTGGAAAAAATCAATGTCCTTATGCTCTGCTCTGTAAAAAAAATTCTTTCATAAACAGACAGGCCAATTCTAGGTGACAACAGTTTTAACACAATGTAATTACTGCCATTTGACGTTGTAAAGAGCACACGAAAAATTCCTTCTTGGGTTCAAAAAAGACCGAATTCAGTTTTCCTCTATTTTAGTGATTGACTGTGTTTTTTCCACTTGAGCATTTTCTCTTTTTTGGTTAAAACACAAACTCAACACCATGCCAACTGAAGAAATTGAGAAGAACATTGATGAGGGAGCACAAGACATTCAAACAGAGGGAAAAACAGAGGAAGAACAGAAGGAAAAAGAGGAATTTGACATGACCGCTGAGCATGAGACAGAAAAGGAGACAACAGCAAAAACAGAGAGGGCGAAAAAGGAAAAAAGGTTGGAAAAAAAAAGGCCAAGAAAGCCCAAATGGTAGTTTTCACAACCAAGGCAACCACACCACAATTAAAAGGCAAGACACCCCTAGCCAAGCAGACCAAAAAAGTGAAAGCAGTTTCTACAGGAAGACAGAAAACAGTCAGCACAGTACTTTCTACAGGAAGTCTAGAAATAGAGGAACAAAAAGGGAAAATCGCCTGAGATTTTGGCTAGGGAGGTAGCAACCATGCTTGCCACCATTAGAAAACCTCCATGTATTTTAAAGTGAAAAAGGAGCACACGAATAAAAGTGGGCAGACCCAAGCCACAGTCAAAGGAGAAAATTGTCATTAAGGACACAAAATCTAAACAAAAGGAGGAGCCTCATTCAAAGAGATCCATCATCTATGAATGAGGAAGCCAAAAGCCTTCACCTAGAGAGAGAAAATTAAGATGATGGACTCAAAGACAGTTCTACAGGAAGCTGAGACAGTTCTACAGGAAGCTGAGAATTCTCTATAGGAAACTCGGGTTAAGCTAAGAGAGACCAAGAAATTGGAGGAAAAGGTGGCCAAACATTGACAGGAAGAAGGAAACATAAGGAAACATCTGATGAACAGCAGAGAGAGGGCAAGCTGTAGGCTAAGGCTGAGGCTTTAACAAAACTGCTACAAGAAAAGGAGCACAAGCAGTCGGAAGAAGCAGAGAGAAAAGCATGGTTTTGATGACTGAGAAGAGGACATCACTTCAAAAGCTTGGCATCACAGAGAGGCCACTGGGGCCATCAACGATGGAGAGATAGATTAGTTGCTTAGAGGATGAGCAACACTTTCAGTAGGGGGGTGGTGATGAGCCCCAAAAATGGATAATTATATGGGCTCGTCCAACCTCCTAATTCAAATTAATCCACCATTCTCATTATTTTATTGCATGTTTTTTATTATATTTATGCTAATAGAGTGAATTGGGTTAATCATTATGCCAACAACTCTAATGTGTGCTTTGTGCAGTGTTTTTGGTTAATTTTGAGACAAAATTAAAGGTTTTAATGACCACTTGGCAGTCAAATTCGTGGAGGAACAAGAGAGAGGATGTGTAGGAAGGTGTCCCCTTCATTTATGGTCCCTTACCTCAAATTCTCCACCATCATCTTGGAGTTCAAGGGCCACCAAATCGGTTATCACAAGGGCAGCCAAGCATGTCAAGTAGGACTGCTGTTAACTGCAAGTTTTGGGCAGCCGAGTCCCTAAAGTTTAGGAGGACTATTGGGGTCCTCAATTTGTATAAATAAGAGGGCTTAGGGCCTCATTTTGGTTAGCGATTAGTTAGTCACTTTGTAGGAAGAAGTTAGCTAGTTTGTAGTTCGACTTTAGTCAGTAGATTAACTTTGCATTTCAGCACCTTTTCAAGCTTTCCCTTGTGGACAGTTTTTGATGTAACTATTATTTTGATCAATAAAGATGAATCCAACTTTGCACCAGCTTTAAATCTCTCTTAGGAGACTGTAGCTCTTGGGGTTGGGCCCATCTCAAGTGCCTAGTACCTCCTTTGTTTACCTTTATGTGTTTTTGTTGCATTCTTAGAATAAAATCTGCTATTTAGATTTAAATCTTGCCTTGTTATTTAGATTGATTTTGATAATTAAAAAAGACTTTTATGTTCAAATTGCTTTGATAGGTTATTAACAAGGAAGAGCTTCAGAAAAAGGCCATCAAGCACCTGTGATTTCACCTCTCCCTCAGTGCGATCAGGAGCTGGGATCAAGGTGACCTTGCTGCCAACAAAAACACAGTCTTTTCTTCACGATGCAATCATTAGTGTTCGATTTTTATTTGCAGAAGTTGATTACATGTTCAGAGTCTTGATTTCTTAGTTTTCATAGCATTTCACATTATTTCTTTCGAATAAACTTCTGTTCATTTCCTTTTGTTGTTAGGTCAAATTAGAGTGAAGTAACTAGGTCATAGGTTTTATAAGTGTTTGTTTGCTCAGTTTGAAAAACCACTTGTAGAGTACTTGTTATCCTTCCTTACCTGCCCATACTCCATCCAACCTACCTACTTCACCCTTCACTTAGAACCCTTACTTTACATTTTCCTCACTCGCTTACTTTTCCATGATTCTCATCTTCTTGTGCAACATCATTTCATCCCTCCTTGAACAAATCTCACCATCTGTGCCACTCCTCGACTCCATCCTCCAAGTCTTGAACTCCCATACACCCCTATTTCACCTCCATACTTGTTCCTCCACCTTCTTCCCTCCATCCATTCTCCAAAATCCTCTTTTTGGAACATCTTGTAGAAAATTACAGAACATCCTGTAGAACCCCTGCAGACTTCCTGTAGAAGCTCGCGAAAGTGATTTCTTGAGATCCGATCACTATGAAACTCTTAGGAAGGGTTCTAGGGACTCCTTAGGACCTCTTCTAACCTTCCTAACCTCCTACAAGCATTTTATCCCACCGATCCACCTCTTCACAGTCAAAAATAGTGAAAGCACATGCATGGTAAATCTGACAACTTAATCAAAGTCAAAAATACAAAAAGATGTTTTCTTCAGATAGAAGTAGTTTAGACACATGTATTTTACCTTCCTAGAAGTAATGGAATCTCTTTTAGTAGCTTGCATCCTCTTTCTTGCATCAGTAGGGCTAGCTGGTAAAATTAGGGTTTGCTAGGGTTTGCATTTCCTTTCCTCTTTTCGCTTCTTTCTGCAAGTAGATTAGCCTCCTTTGAGTTAGCTTTCATCCATCAATTAAAAAGCTTCTTCTAAGAGCTCATAGAAGTTGGCTTAATCTCCTAGCGGACTTATGCCAGCTGACCAAGTAACAGCTGCGGCAAGAGCTAGTACTTGTACATACAACACCGTCGCTTCCAAGTTTGTTACGAACTACCAGGTTGATAAAATTAAAGAAGGGAGTCCTGGGAGTTGCAACATTATTGTTGCAATATTGGGGCCCACTAGGTTGGATAACCAAGGATGAAAATATTCAAGTCACAAGGAAATGCGTTTTCAAGTTTTCTATTACTGCCAATTTCGTTGATGAAGCCGAATTAGATGTAGTGCTGCTGGATATTTCTTGAGTTTTGTTGGGAAGCCCATATCTGTATGACTAGAAATCTATTTTCCATAGATTCGAGAAAAAAATGTAATTTGTTCAAAGATGGAGTGGAGTATATTGTGAGAGCCCATCGTAGAAAGCTTAATCTATCTTTAGGAAGTACAGGGAAAATGAAGCGACTAATCAATTCCCGCAAGAATTATGTGCTCCTTATGATCAAGTAGAAGAATGACATAGAGAATGAATTGTTTGTAGGCTATGATGTGAAGTTGAAACCGAATTGGTTAATGTGGTCAATCAATATGGAGATGTGTTTCAAGAACCAAAACGATTGCCACCAAAAAGGGGAATTCAGCACGAAATTCGGCTACAACAAGATTGTCCACTCCCAAATATTGGTATGTATCGAATACCAATTCTGGAATGTTTATAAATTAAGAAAAAACTCCAGGAATTGTTAGATAAAGGTGTAATTCATCCCTCTACTTTTCCATGTGGTTCACCAATTGTTTTGGTACAGAAGAAATATGGAACCTGGCGCATGTGTGTAGATTATTGAGCTTTGAATAAAATTACCATAAATAATCGATACCCACTACCCAAAATAGATGATTTTCTAGATCAGTTGAAGAATGCAAAATATTTCGCTAAATTAGACTTGAGAAGTGGAAATCATCAAGTTAGAATAGCTGAGGAGGATATTCAGAAGACTTCTTTAAAAACCAAATAGGGATTGTTTGAGTGGCTGGTTATGCCTTTCAGTCTTTGCAATTCTCCAGCTACATTCATGAGAGTTATGAATGATGTTTTAATATCCTTGCTTGATGAGTTTGTAATTGTCTATTTGAATGATATTTTGATATTCAACAAATCACGAGAAGAGAATGTCAATCATGTGAGGAAAGTGTTGGATGTATTTAAAAAATAATAGTTATTTTTGAAGATGTCTAAATGTGGATTCGAGAAAACTTCCTTAGTGTATTTGGTTCACATAGTTGGAGGAGGTGTGCTAAAGATTGACCCCACTAAAATTTCAGTCATTTTGAATTGGCCAATACCCAAATCAATCACATAAGTAAGGAGTTTTATGGGAGAAGTGCAATACTGGAGGAAGTTCATTGCCAATTTCTCTTCCATAACAACTCCACTACATTCTTTGACCAGCGTGAAGGTTGTCTTCAAGTGGGAAGGCAAAAAGAAAAAAGAATTTGATGCTTTAAAACAAAATATTAGTTCAACCCTAGTTTTAGCATTGTCGGATTTAAAACAACCATTTGAAATACAAACAGATGCAAGTGACTACGCCATGGGTGCAGTTCTTTTACAGCATGGTAAACCCATTTCATTTCATTTTGATTTCTTTAATGGTGTTTTTATTAACTATCGTACATATGATAAAGAGCTTTACGCATTGGTGAAAAATGTGAAGAAATGGAAGCATTACTTAATGGGAAAAGAAACCATTATTCACATCGATCATCAACCTTAGCAATATCTACAATCTCAAACAAAATTTCAACAATCAAGGAACTTTTGTTGGACGAGATTCTTACGGAAATTCCACTTAATAATCAGGTACAAGAAAGGTATTTATAATAGAGTTGCTAATATGTTTTCTAGACCGATTGTTAATGTAGCCATTTTACTCAAGAATCATTTTTTTGCCCAAAATTTATGTTGAAATATACGCACATGATGTTGACTTTCAAGAGGTATATTCAAACTTGAGTCAAGGCCACCAAGTTGAGGAATTATACTATCATGTACATGATAATCTGTTGTATCATTTGGGAAAACTTTGTGTTCCACAAGGAGAGAGAGTAAATGTCACAAGGGAAGCGCACACTTCTCTTATTGTTGGACATTTCTGTGAAGTAAAACAGTGGCAAATCTTGAGAGGTATTTTTACTGTCCTCATATGCTTGAAAGTGTGTCACGTTTTATCAAAGGCTGTTCATTATGTGAAGTTAGTAAGCCCAGTAATAGGAAACCAGGATTGTACACACCACTTTGAGTGCCTTCACATCCATGGGAGAGTGTTTCTATGGATTTTGAAGGAGATCTTCCTTTATCAAGAAAAGGTCATGATTATTTGTACATAGTTGTGGACAAATTCAGCAAGATGTGAATATTAATGCCTTGTAAAAAACAAATTACAGCTGAAAAAACAACTCAACTTTTCTTTCAAAATGTATGGGTTCATTTTGGATTACCTACTTCTATTGTAAGTGATCGCGATTCCTGATTTGTTGGGAATTTTTGGTAAAATTTATGGAACTTGATGGAAACCAAGTTGAAGAAAAGTGCGTCGTTCCATCTGCAAACAAATGGTCAAACTGAAGTGGTTAAGAGGAAAATTATTCATTTGCTAAAATGATATTGCAGCAAACACCCTAAGTTGTGGGATGAATAGTTGCATTATATTTAGCATGCTTACAACCGAGCAAAACACTATTCTACTCTAACTTCTCCTTTTGAGGCATGTCTTGGTTATTTGCCTAAATTTCCTTTGGATTTCACCTTTGAGAAAGATGTATCTATAGATGGACATGGCGACATAGATAGAGAAAAGAAATTCATTGAGCAAATTCAATGGATTCACCAAAAAATTCAAGAACAACTAGAAAAGATTGAAGGAAAGTATAAGGCAAAGCATGATAAGCATCATGTGGATCATCAGTTTCAAGTAGGTGATGAAGTTTGGCTTTACATTAGCAAGGAAAGGCTTCAAGGTGACGGTAAAAAGCTGAAACCAATCCATTATGGTCCATTTAAAATTCTGGAAAAGTTTGTTGATAATTATTTCAAGCTTGATTTGCCTTCATATATGCAAATTTATTTCGTTGTTAATGTTGAAAATGTGAGATTTTTTTTACCCCTGGAAAAAAATCGTAATTTCATTAAATTTTGAAAATTACATTTTGTAGATGCCATATCATATGCATATGTGAGGCGATATAGCCTGTCAGTATGTAGATAAGAAAATAAACAACAACTAAAAACATGCGCTCCATGTAGAGAGCACTAATATATCAATATGGGGGGATGTCATGTTTTCCTCCCCTTTTTCTTCTCGACCCTGTGCCACTCCCTTTGAGACGGTATCGTGGGAACAAGTTGAAGTGAATTTTGAGCGCTCGGTCAGGGATTTTCCTTGTCAGAATCAGAGGTGTCTGATGCATGTAGCCTTTTGGTTCCATTGTTTTCCATTGTATCTAAAGTCTTTTCCGGTTTTGATTCCATAGGTCCTTGTGGAGATGTCTCCTGGGTTTCTGCTTGATTGTTCTCATTTGGGATGGGCTCTTCCACTTCAAATTCCTCCTCCTCTTCAGGGTCTGGTGGGGGGAAATTCCAACCCTTTTGGTGTTTTTTGATTTTCTTCTTCCTTCGGCTATCTTTTTTGTATTTTAGGCACGTATTTGTAGATGTCCTATTTTCTGATCTATTCTGCACCTAAATGTTGTGTTTTCATAGTCTATTGTTGGTGTCCAGCTTCGTTGTTTGTGCTTCAACTGTATGCAATCCGATAAGCCCTTACTGAGATCAACTTCCAAATTGAAAATTTGAGATTGTATGAGCCTCCTTTGATTAAAGATGAAGGATAAAGTTTACAGATTCCATCAATTGAATATTTTTCTCCAGAATTTCTTGATGAGCTTTAGCAAGACACCATACTTGATAGAAGAATGAGGTCATCAAAGAGGGGAAATGTTGATTACCTTCGAGTTGATCTGAAAGGTACAAATCCATCAAAGGCCAAATGGATTGAAGAGGGTAAGGTGAGGGAGCAGTACTGTTATTTGTTCAATAAATGAATATAATATTTTGGGGTCCAAAAGCTTCCAATGGGGAGGGGTGATCACGTGGTCAAGTTTATGCTAACAAATCAAAGTTCATAGAATGGAATGGAAACTGTATGTTTGGATAGATTCTAGTGATCTGAATCCAACACAACTTGTTTCATCGAAAATGGAGTTCGGATGTTCCCAGAAGTGAGTTTTGATCAGTTTGTTAAACAAGCAAAATAAGTGCACAGTTAGCAAGTTCAAGTCTCTTCAGCCAATCAGGGGGCGCCAAGTGTTACTTTGTCATTAGTCCCGCAAATCATCCCATCACATCACATCAGCATAAGTTTTCTGTTAAAAATAATCCCTCGATCCCGCCGAGATGCGATATGCGATATTGCATCGATCACATCGCAATAGGAAGTCTTGTTAAGAATCACCCTGCCCAAGCTAATAACAAAACATCAATGGAACTAGATGCGAAAAGAGAATAGGTTGCAATGTATGGAATGTTCAAGTCCAACAATTAATCGTAGTTCGCACTTCACAGTGGGAAATGACAAGTTGTTAAGGAATTCCCTGGTCCCACACCGATTGCAATAAGACGATATATATCAGAGGAAAAATTGTTATGAATCGTGGTGCATAAATCATTAAGTCTGCCATCGCAAATCACTCATCGCAGTTTTTGTAAGGAGTTGGTTCGTTCGTCTCTTCACCAATGCCAATTGTGATTGCGATTTCTGAAGCCACCGGGAAGTATGGCTCCGTTGGTCGAAATGTGGTAAATTTGGCAGATTTTAGGCCGAATTTGATGGCTAGTGGTCGAAAAAGGGGAATTTATTGAGAAAATTGTGAGAGAACTGTGAGGTCATAACTTCTTTAGTTATTAGCCAAATTAAGTGAAAAAATAGTCAATTCTAGCATTTTTGGCTATTTTGAACTCATTGAAACAAGTTTTAGAGGCATTTAAGCATTGTAAACACACTTTTGTTGTAATTTGGAGCATAATAGATATTTCCAAGCATTGAAAGCTAGACGAAGGAGATGTAGCCTAGGAGGGTGAACTCCTCATCAAATCTTTGTGTTGTGTGTTGTATTTTGATGTTATTTGTTGTTATTTTGCTGCTTTTCAGCATATGTTTTATGTTAAATTGTTTATAGCATTTACATACGAAACTCTCATGGGAATTAGTTAATTAAGAAAAAATGGTGAATTCTTAAGCACTTGATAAGCAAGTGATAAGCATCTTGGGTTTTATTCTAATTGGAGAATTAACACAAAATTAGTAATCTACTTCATTTCATATCATCACATCACAACACAGTGACCTCACACTTATCCACATGGTAGATTATGGCATCAGACAAAAATAATTATCTTACCAGTTGGTGCACAGGGTTCTTTGTAGAAAGCTCCATAATGGAGTATTGCTCAGGTGCATGGAAGTGCATGATTCAGAGAAAGTATTGCGTGATGGACCAACCAAGGGAGCCTTTACAGTGACACAACAATGCATAAAGTTATGTGGACCAGTTTCTATTGACCCACATTATTCAAAGATGCACATGCCTATGCCGAGATGTGTCTGGTTTGTCAAAAATATGCCAACAAAAGAAAGAAGCCAACCACCACATTCTAGCTTATTGTAGTGGAAGAACCATTTCAATAATGTAGCCTAAATATTATTGGTGAGATGTCTTTGTACGCATAAAAGGAGCACTATTATATTCTCACTCCTTCAAACTACTTGACGTGGTGTGCAGAAGCTATTCCACTCAAAAAGATAATTTTATTAAAAATTTGAAAATGTTAAACTGGATCAAAACTTCAATAGGTATTCAAGTTTACCGACCACCATAATTTATAGGGACTTGTCAAGATAGTTGTCACCATCTTTGGTAATAACGCACCTTATTTGAAAATCTTCATTTTGCTTTATAAGTTGTGGATGTGCTTTCTTTACTCTATCACCGCAGAGGATTGACTAACATTGATAGCAATAGAAATGGAGAGTGTGAGTAGCAAGTGCCCAGGATGGTCTTTCTTGTTTGAGGAACTCCAAGAGAAGATACTGGGCTTCATTCTATTTGAATATGTTTGTACATGTCACAGAGTTTTCAGGCGATGGAATGACATTTTTTCATCCACCAAGTTTATAACTACACAATGGGTCGAGTCACCTCATAATCGGAACCCTTGCTTGGTTATCATCCCTCCCAAGGCTCAAGATCATTGTGTGGCTTATTATGTTCACACACAGTCATGGAAGAAGTATTGCTCCTCCCTTTCCTTATTGCAAGAACATTTGAGTGATGTCATAATCAATAGCTTAACATGAGAGGGATTGGTTGCAGGCCTCTTCTTGGTGTGCATGATTATGCTCAATTCCAAATTCTCCATATCGAGGAGAACCAATACACGCGATAACATGGTTAAAGGTATGATGCTTTTGAATCCAAAAATGTTCAACCGTGTTGTCTGCAATCATCTCACTCAAAAGTTCTTTAACCTTCCCACCATGTTGTCCATAGAAACAGTCATAGCCATTGGCATTGCAGCAGGGGAGAATCATACACAAAATGTGATGGTTTTGGGTAAATTAGAGCGAAGTAATGAAGGCAATATCATGGAAATATACGATTCCTTGGAAAATTCGTGGATGATTGTGGGGTGTCTGCCTAGAAATTTTCAGCCAATCTACATACAGAATATCATTTTTAGTGAGGGTTTCTTCTATTGTATCACAAAAGACACGGTTGAGCATAAGTACATTATGGGTTTCAACATCTAATATTAGACATTGTTTTTGCGCCATTACCTGAGGTTATTGGTGCTGAAATATGGTCGTTGTTGATTGTGTGTGGATCATGGATTCATGTAGCAGGGCTCATACACAATTTTGCTGCAAATATTATAATTGAAGAGAAGGTGATTATTTGGAAGATTGAGAAGGTGAGTATGAGATTAGGTTTAAATTCCCCTTATGCGTCTTCCTCCTTATCATGGAAGGAGATCACAAGGATGCCTCCATCCATATGGAAGGATCTTTGGAAGATTGTGCTTTGGCCTCGACTTTTGATTACAGGAGTGGGAGATCATGTGTGCGCCAAACTGAATACATATGTGATTGCTTATAGTGTAAGGGGGGAGTCATGGATTTGGCTTCCCCAATGTCCTTTTGGATATTCCTTTGGAAGCATTTCTGCATTTGATTTGAGACCCGATATGGAGGATATATGAAGCCGAGCATGGATGTTTATCTCTCTCAAGTTTATTTTGATTTATATAGTAATTTTTGTTTTTGTTTGTAGTCATATAATAATTGTTTATAAAAAATTGACTTTCCATCTTAACTCACTTTTATTATCTTCCTCTTATCCTGTTGGAAATTGCAATATAATAGATTGCCACAAAATGATGCATTGGCTTTTGAAGTGTGCTCTTTATAAATACTGATAGTGTATTGACAAGTTATGTAGATTATCTTCTGGATACATCGCATTAGGCTTCTTTCCGATCGACGTTTTGAACTAGCAATGATGGTTCATTTTCAGGATGTGAAATATTATTTGAAACACTATTTTTACTGGTTTTTTGTTTTCTCTTTGCTTGTGGATATATTATATTTTGTTGGCATTAAATGAGTCAGTTACTTTGAATGGGATATTATTGGCTTTTCAAGTGTGCTCTTTATAAATATTGATAGTGTATTGACAAGTTTTTACTAGTTTTTTGTTTTCTTTTTGCTTTTGGATATATTATATTCTGTTGGCGTTAAGCGAGTCACTTACTTTGAATGGGATACTATGATGTTCTAGATTTTGTTACCTATTATCTAATGACAAGTTATGTTTATTCACACATCAACACATGCCTAACATAGCTATTACATTGCATTGGAGTTCAAACATATTTAATTATACTCCATGGTAGAAGGAGCTTATCACTATTTTTCATTATATTTCTCTCAAGTTCAAATGCATTTAGTTATTATTCACGGTAGAAGCAGTCTTGCACCTCTTTTTTTTTTAATCACAATTTTGAATAGTTTTTTGTAGGCTAATAATGTTATTATAAGCAATGGAGTAAATATAATATAAAAAAAATTAGTCTAGCTTTTTTGTAAGCTTAGCAGTGCTTTTCATTTATTCATCTATAAACAGGCAGGTTACAAATATATAAGTTTTTCGGTGGCCTCTACTTTCCCAGTGGGAAACTAGCTTTGTTGGCCACCAAATCACATTATAATTCATCCAAAACATAAATAGTTTGAGTCTATTTAACCAAGCCTTATAAGGCTCATAGTCTAGAAACCAAGTAGTATTCATAACATTGCAAACATAAATGTTACCCAATATATAGAACCAAAATTAAGTCAAAATTAATAGGCATAACTTTGACCAACTAATCATCTGACTGTTCCACTGGAGAAGGATCTTTAGCACTTGATCTTGGCAATTCAGATAGTAGTAGACATGGGATATGTTTCTCAATGTGGCTCAGGCGAGCCTTCTAATTCTGCAAATGAAGTTGAATAAGTTGGATCTATTTTTGAATGTCTTAGAGGCTTGGCTCGACCTCACTTTGCAGTTTCGTGTTGATGGTTGCATCCATTGCTTTGGCTATTATGTATTTCATTAACTAGTAGAGATGGAAAGACTGTCTAAACAAGGTGAGATGACCGTGAGTGTACCTAGGGTCTGTGATTAGCTCCCCCCAATATTCAGCTGGTATTTTAAGCTCAACATTCAAATTCAACTCTGCTTCCCACGTCGTGATCAATTGTTTCACCTATGTTGGGGTCCCTTCGCAGTATGCCTGAACCGTGGCCTGAAGAATCTCATAGTTCATTTTTCGACCCCTCTACCCCATAGTCCCCTCCTACGTAGTCCTCTACCGCATATTCTGATCAGAAGGTGAACCAAATTCTTTTCCTTTGCCTTCCTAGTGTCTATGGCCCCTTCTGCATTGGCGCGAGGCTCCACCATGATGCTGAGACTTCATCATATCTGCCAAACTTAGGTCCCCTTTCTTCACCCTTGCCCCACCTTCCCATGCTCGTAAACCAACTGACTATATAGAGGCCTAAACTGGATATAACGTAGGTGGACTTGGAATATGATTTATATAGAGAACCACCCGAAAGAGAAGCATTAATTTAATGTAACACCAGAAAAAAAAAAATGAAGTTTTGGACAACATTGCATCCCTTTAGAATTCCACCACCCGATCAAGCAAGCATACATAAACAGTAACCCTCCAGGAGTGGGAGGCACCACTAGAATAAAAATGGTGGCCACTATGCACCCCTGAGTCATGAGTCCATAGACTTATCCCTGTTCATTTACCAGAACCATTACTCTCCATAGGGCTTGCCCAAACAATTTAATCTTAAAACAGGGAACCCAATTATCAATATGCAGAGGAAACATCATGAGAAAAAACTGGAAACCATTAAACATGCTCATGCAAGAAAGTATATTTCCAAAAAAGATAGAAAGAGACATTACATAGTCAAGAAGGCCAATATTTCCAATCACAGAAACTACTAATCTAACTAGTATTTCCTTTCCCCTTCGGACACAAGGCTTATCATGAGTAGCAACGCCCAACCCAAGATACATAGATAAAATTATAACATACCAGAACTTATACACCAACCTTGAACTGAGATAGGAAGCATCTTAGTATACCTCTCGAGTTCTCAATGCTGCAAACCTGTAAACATCAAACTTCGAATCCCTAAGAAGCTGATGACTCGATTTTATGCGCTAGAAAGATGGTCTTAACTCCACCTTCACTCCCACCACCTCTAGGCACTAAGGGTTAGCAAACTTCACGTTCTGGATCTGCCTTGATCTGCGGCACTTCATGTTATCAAAGTGAATAAGTGTGGGAGGGCATGGGGCATACCACCCACCGCACCAAACCAATAAATGCTCTATCATATCAATCAAACCCAAGTGGGCCTCCAACTTTTTCGCACCCCAATCATGGATTCTGATTAGGATGCAGGTCCTAGTATAGAATCAGAGTCAATTGGTTCTTTCCTTCTTCCCCAATCTCACTTATCCAAGGATTATCTATATTCACTCCTGGGTGAAGAAAACCCTAGTTTGCTAAAATGTCTGCAGCCCTATTGCCATTGCGACAGACATGTGAGGGGATGATATATTCTAAATCTTGAATAGTTTCACTGATATCCTGGATCAAACGAGAAGTCCTCCATATTTTACTAATCTTTTTCCACTGGGACCCCTGGTTAAGATTTTTAATAGTATTAATGACTAGAGAAGAGTCGTCTTCCACCACCATTTTTCTAAGGCCTTCCCTTTTGGCTATTATCAATCCATGTTTAAGAGCATTAAGTTTAGCTTCATTGTTACTTTCCATGCCACAATCCAAAGGATATATTTAGACAACCCGACCCTGCAAGTCCCTAATGACCCCTCCAAAGCCCGCATCTCCAGGGTTACCTTTGGAAGCTCGATCAAAGTTTAGCTCGAGAAAACCATGAGGGGGAAAAATAAGTGAGAAGGGGATTGGTTGGGAGGCACCTTTAACTTCCAAGATGAGGGTACCAACATTTGTGATGATAAGTTGAGAGTAGACAGTATCTGCACTTATTAAACTTAGTCTAGTTATTAAATTTGAATTAGTTGATTTATTTAAATTAATTTTTGAGTTATTTAAGTTATAATTCTTAGAATTAGAATTGTAGTTGTAGCTATGCTTAAATGTGCCTTAACTATGGATCTACTAAGAGCAGAGAGGGATCAAATATCTTTTCACTTTACAAGTGGTTTGCATCTCAAGAAATTTGAACCCTCTCCGCATTTGGTGGAGCCACTCTTAAGATGGATCTATTTATGTATTAGTCTGTAAGTCTACAAGCAATTAAATTTTGTTAACGAATTGTGTGTTTAATAAGTAACTCTAATAAGAATTAAGTGTCTATAGTATGTTTGAAAGAAAATTATAATTTTAAACCCATACCTTCATGTTACACGAGTGTGGATATCTTTAAATAAGTGATCATATTGACACTTGAAAAGAATCCATTCATAACCAATAGCTTCATAAAACATTGTTAATAGTTTACACATGATGATGGTTCCTTGAAATCTTTTGGATAGGTTGAACCCATGAAAACCTTGTGTACAAAGTATTAGAAATTGAGTATTTTTGGACAAATCTCAAGAATTATAATTCTCCCTAAATATTTTCTCTTCATATTGTTATGTATCCGTCAACTTAGATCCATTTTAACTCCATATCTACTAAAAGTTGAGAGGGATCAAATCTCTTGAGATGCAAACCTCAAGAAATTTTATCCCTATGGGGCCTTGGTAAATCAGGAGTTAAGACAGATCTAAGTTTTTCAATACATAACAATGTGAAGAGAAAATATCCAATAAGAAATATAATTCTTTAGGTTTGTCTAAAACAACTCAATTCCTAATACTTTGTACACAAGGTCTTGGTGGGTTCGTCCTATGAAAAGATTCTAAGGCTCCAACATCATTTGTAAACTATTAACAATGGTTTATGAAGCTATTGGTTATGAAGGGATCATTTTATAGCGTCAATACTATGATAAAAATTCACTTATTTGAAGATTATTCACATTAGTGTAAGAGGAAGGTATGGGATCAAAATTCTAATTTTCATGACTACTTAGCATAAAACTTAATTCATATTAGAGTTATTTATTAAACACAATTTATTAACACTTTTAATTGCTAGTAGAGTTAAGGATTAATATGCAAATAGATCCATCTTAACTCCGGATTTACCAGCATTGATCCATCTTAAGGATGGATCTAACATGAGCTAAGAGCGATCAACTTTCCTCAGGTGCAAACTAATTTTAGAGTGCAAAAAATAATGTGTAATTTTTCATTGTTGAAATTGTATTTTTGAATGCTATATAGATTACATAACTTGAACTTGTAAGTCAAAAAAATCTTTGTTGGCTTTCTACAAAAAAACATATACCTAAAAAATAAAAATGTAAAATAGTTTTCTTGTTATTAATATATTTTTACGTAAAATATTTTATTCACAACCCACATGGAATATTTTATTATATACAACATTAAAATATTTTTGAAAAATATAAGGTTTAAACATCTTACTCACATTTTTTTGGCTTCAAATTAAGTTACATGAATATATATACCTTTCTCTTTTTCATTATAGCTGAGATTTCTTTTCTATTTAGACAATATTATATTTTTATTTTAAAAGAGACACGTGTCAACTCCAATTTGAGCATGAACATAATTACACATCACCTTCATACTGCACTATAGAATGAGCCTCTCGGATCAACCAAGCTTTGAGAGAGATCAATTTTTTTGAGATGTAAACCTATTTTAAATTGTAAAGAGATATGATCCCTCTTAGCACTTGGTAGATCCCAAGATTAGACTGGTTTAATTATTATTTAGAATTAATTATAAGTATAATTATAAATATAATTATTAATTTTATGTTTTTTATTTTATTTTATTAAATTAATTTTATTTTATTTCACCAAGTTAAAATGTTAAACTTTACAACATCTCTTATCATACTAGGATAAAATGTTTACATAGAAATTAATTCTAGTTATGAACCTCAAATATAAAGAATTTTTTTAGTAAAAAGTGGAACACTTGAGGGAAGTCTTGGATAAAATATAATATTAATTTTATCTTTAATCCAATATTTATACCACGCACCTAATACTTATTAAAATTTGATATTATTATATTTAACAAAATATTTTAGCCTAAATATTACATTTTACTCAATATTTCTCCTCACCTTTGCTAATTTTATAGTTGAATTTGTTTACTTTTGAACTTCAAATATAAATAAAAAATACTACAAAAATTGGGCCACTTGAGTTGTGTAAAATGTAATATTATAGTATTCCCCAATTAAGGTGTGAGATGATACATATTTAAAATCCTAATGCATAATGGATTTTGTTTGAATCCCATGGAATATCTCCACCATCCTCCACATGCTCCACTCGCATGGTATGGTGGTAGTTCGTAGCAAGGTGACTAATTTGAGGAGGAAAGGTGACAATAAGGCTTCAATGTAGCATGCTCTCGACGTTTCCAGTGTTCATTCTGGTAAGTTGTATGTTAGTGAATTGGTTCGATATCAGTGTGACAGAGATCTTAGAAAGCCTCGACAGGAGACCGCATCAGCCCCTTGCAGAACTTGGTTTCACTTTCCGTGGGCTTCGCCTAGTTTTCATGGGTATGTAATCAGTCCTTTGTTCCTCTTCTGTGTCATTGGTCCTTTCTCCTGTCTGTAGGTTATAGGGGACAAATATCTGAGATGTGTAGGCAGATAAAGAAGGACTGGTCTTAGGATATAGGTTTAGTTATCTCGACTCTATATGATGGATGTTCATTTTCTTTACCCCTATGTCAATTATTTATGGAATTATGTTAATTCTATGATGGTTTTAATAGTTAGGCTCTTGAGATGTCCATGGCTCAACTGGATCTTCTACTGGAATATCCAGTCTATGTTGTATATGTGAGTTTTTGGTTCTCGCCAAAATCCATTAAGGCCTCTGCATGTGATTGGCTTAAGGTCTCTCTCTTTCTTCAATAGTTCTTGATATTGTGTGACCTATGGCTACGAAAAGTTCTTCTCTCTCTAGGCCCTCACAGGTAGCTGATAGTGATTTTGGGTTTTGCTTAAGGTACGACTCTTAACAATGTTTATCCAGATAGGTGCTCCAACAAAGGGCATTCCCTAGCCACTCTTGGGTCCAGAACCTTGGCTCGCTTGGGGTTGCTTGTTGGCCTTTCATTTAAGTGTTTTCAAGTTGATGGTTAGGTATTTTTATGTAAAACACATGGCCCGTATAGCAGCTAGAAAAAGAAGAGCCACTCGTGGTTCCTAGGGTCATGGGAAACAGGTTAAATCAGAACCTTATAATTCAAATTCCTCCTCAAGTAAACCTTGTGGATGGAAGCCAACCTCCTGAATAATTGAGGATGTGACGAGGGAATGCGATGCAGGATCGGCCCTAGTTCGCTAGCTTATGTGGGAAGCTGAGCTTAATGAGAAAGTGGGTATTCTCAATCTAGATTTGGAAGAATGATAGGATTTGGTTTTTAAGTCGAGCCACTCGTAGGGTCACACCTCCCATACAAGAAGACACTACACTTGTATTGGATGATGAAAATCCTATTGATGAAAGCACTGGAGCATATCTTCTCAGGATCAGTCATGTGGGTTGCGGTAGTCCCAGATTACAGTTAAGATTTTCAGCAGTTAAAATTTTAGCTACAGCAACAAAGTGGTC
This sequence comes from Pinus taeda, assembly GCA_000404065.3. Taxonomy (NCBI): domain Eukaryota; kingdom Viridiplantae; phylum Streptophyta; class Pinopsida; order Pinales; family Pinaceae; genus Pinus; species Pinus taeda. The sequence goes on along the minus strand of APFE031721403.1, from coordinate 21,010 downwards.
GTCTTAGTCGCATTGAGAGGCACATCCCTTGCAAACTGCAATCTGAACTCCCCAGATTGACTGCTAAAGATCCGGCCCCAGTTAATTCTATAGAAGATGAATAGTCTGATGGTTCCCCTCTGTTTTAGTTTATAGTATATGCAACAGTTTTTGTATGTCCAATATTTCCAATATGTTTATAGTTATATAGATGTTAGGAAGTTCAAAGACAATAAGGCATTGATAGCTTGGATAGATAGACTAATTCTATATTGTTTTTGGATGGCCTATCATGGTTTTAGGTGGCCAATAGATCTGGTTTCCCTATGAGTAGGTTGAGGACACCTAGCCATTCTGATGATGGATGTATCATGCCCTTTTTTGTGAAAATTAATGAAAAATAAAGGAACTACTAAGATTACAAAAAAAATATAATATTTTAGTATTTATTTTATCCAATATTTCTCATAACCTAGTAAAAAGTGGATGAAGTTAGAAAATATTAGATAAAATATAATAATTACATTTTACCTAATATTTCCCCCACCTCCTCCCCTCACCCTAGCTCACCTTCATAGTTAAGCTTATTCATTTCTAAACTTACCATCCTAGATCCATAACAACTCCATTGCTATACCACATTATTACACATAAGTTAAGAGAATATATTACACATATTATATTAAAGTGATTATCAAAAAAACCATTAGAATGATGAAGTGACTATTTTTCATTTTGACTTATTGTTCTATAAGTAATGCATACTTGCTTAACCCTACTCTTCTTAAACGAATCTTCTAGAATAGTAATGAGTAAGTCCAACCATTTATCGAATGCCACATGCATCTACAACCCCTGCCTGTCTTCTTTTTCTACAGTCACATTGGTCTGATATTCTTCTCTTTCTATAGTCACTGGGGAAGCAATGTACAAACTACTCACATTATCATGGATAGCTTAGGGATGAGGATATAAACAATTCATACAAAAAGATAATAGGGTGACTGAACACATCCATACAAATCCCTAAGTATATCGATAAAATGATTTTATCTTTACAAGCTACATGGATTAAACTCCATCATTTTGTATAACAAATTATGTATCTAAAAATAATAACAAACTAAGATGGATCTAGACTAGTTTAATTTCCTCCTTAAATAGGTTATATTCCACATGAATACCATAGGTGAATACCATGGGTTATTTTTGTTTCACTTTCATTGACTTAATATGTTTACATTAAATTACGTTACATGAAGTTACACATCTCTACCATATTTTAATTTTAATTTTGATGTAGTCAAAATATTTTTATTGCATTAGGTTACACATCTATAGCATCGTGGGATGAAGAGCACTTTTGAGTGCCAACAAAATGATTAATTTTATTAAAAATAAAAAATATTACATAAAATTTTAAAATAAAACTGTTATATTGAAAACCTAGAGTCCAGAAACTACCAACTGTAAATTAACTATTTTACTTTAATTATTAGTTTATTTAATTTAATTTTAATTTTAATTTTATGTTTATGTAATTTGATTAAGTCGAAATGTTGAACATGATAGGACAAGTTGAGACATTACAACATCTCTATTATAAGAGACATTACAACACCTATATTATACCCAACTAGAGCGCAATAACAAGAGATGATGTATTTAGAGGTTTTTTTGTTTTTGGTTGAGGGGGGTTGAAAATCTATAAACTTATATTTCTATAGCTTTTAATCTATTTTTTTTATGTAATTATTAAATTGTAAATTATTTTTTATGGGTTTGTTACAATTATTATGATATGTTGTATTTTAAAGAATATAATTAGATTCTATAAGTTTTTTTTCTTGTGTGTGTTAGAAGAATTGGTAGACCTATTTCAACAAAAGGGTGGAGTTTAAGAGACTTCCCCTACACTCCCAAATTTAACACAACTCCCACAAGTATACTAGGTGGGTTAATTGAGTTTTGAATTTGGGTGAGTTCGCAATATTGGTAAGAAAGTGCTTTAGCTTTCCAATATGGAGCATCCATAAAACCCCTCCCAAATTTAACATAGCTTCCACAAGCATACTAGGTGGGTTAATTGAGTTTTGAATTTGGGTAAGATCCCAATATTGGTAAGAACATGCTTTAGCTCTCTAGTATGGAGCATCCACAAAGTCCCTTTTTCAACCTAACCCCATTAACCTCTTTGTGTAACATGTGAAATTCTTAAATGAAATATTGAAATATCATCAACATATATGTGTGTGTGTGTGTGTGAGAGAGAGAGAGAGAGAGGAATTTCTTTAAAAAAAAATAATACAGATTTTATTACTGCCAAAGGACATGATAATATAAAATGGAAAATAACAATAATATTTGTATTTCTTTTAAATATTTTAACAATTTAAATATGTTAAACAAAATTAAGTTTATTATTATAAATACAAAATAATTTACTTTTTATGTATACATTTTTAAATATTGAGAAATGGAAATCATTATGTTAATTTTTCATCAATTGTTCTATGTTGTAACTATTACTTCAACAATATCCAATAGCATCCAATTTAACAATTTCCACTTCTTTTATTTACCCAATGACAATAGAGCAATAGTAGATAGAATAATTATTCCAATACACAGTGAAAGACAACCAAGAGGCAAGAGACACAATATTTGGTCAATGACTAGGGGAAATCCCCACAAGGGGGAAACCCTTGCAAATCTTCTTCTATTAGATTGTCTTCAAACGTTCAGCAAAGAGAGTACATCATCCAAGAGTCAAAATCAAACTTTGACTAGCCAATATCCAAAACAATATCCAATAATCAATCTTACGTCAAATTAATATACCAATGTCAAAATGATGAGAAAGAGTCAAATATGGTCAATTATTGAAACAACAAAAAAAATCAACAATAGTTGACTTCCCTAACCAATCAAGATAACAACAATCAAATCATGGTAAAATCTGCTTCAATTTAATGTTTTCAAATCCTTGCCAATGCGAGCTCTTTTTCGGTCAAGGATCAGTCAAAAAAGCTCCAAAAAATTCAGTTAAACTTGGTCAGTGGAGAGAGAAAATGTACAACTCTAGTTCATGTTCAACAACAATAAAAATCCGGAAAATGCCTTGGTTTTAGAGCCAAAAAATGTGGCATGATGGGTGTTATACGGGAATAGTGTCCACTCAGATGCTGTTATTCCCACTAAGATGGGTGGTTATCTTAGAAACAAACAATCAAAGTCTACTATTGATTCCTTTTATGAAAATATATGAGAGGAGAACCAAGAGGGCCAACCCCCGAGTCTTGCGCTCGATTTCCTCTCCTTGATAGAGCTTTTCCACTTCTTCTTTGTCTGCTCAGCTCCAAAAGGACCTGTGGAATCACAACAACATACTGCTATGCAAGAAACAAGGATCGAAATTCATAAATAATGTAGGATCAGATGTGCATTGACCATATACAAGCATATATAAACAAGTACATAAGAATATGGAAGGAAACAAGAATAGCTTTATTCATATGAAAAGTAGCAAGAATATTACAACCATGTGCTCTGACCCATCATCATCCTCTAGCTAAGAAGCCCTTCTTCACCTCAAGAAAAGCTAGATCACCCAACACTATGAATGTACACCAGAATACCAACAACACTTCTCTATAAGATACAAAATTCCAGCCCCTAGATCTCTATGATGAGGGATCCATATATAGATGATTACAGAGAGGTGAGTCATCTTTTGGGATCTTGATTAGTGTCCTCTCTCTGATAGTTCCTGCTTCCACTTAGAGAATGATGATCTCTTACTCATTCCTGGTTGAAAATGGAGTGGCAAGTGTCAGAGGGGAAGCTTTTGGAAGATTCCATGATCTTCCACCTCGCATTTTTGTCCCTGCCATTTGTCCATTCCCGCCATCGCACCCTACAGAGGCACAAATTAGTATGCATCGCACCCTATACATTGTGAAGGTGATATGCATCGCACCCTCTACATTGAGCTTTCAGTATGGTCCAGTTTTGACCATTTATGAGCAGTTTTCAGTGGAGAACTTTTGGGAGATGATGTAATCAGTTGACCTTGTTCCTTTAGGCAGTGAAGCAACACTTTTAGGGACTTAGGAGCCCTCAGTTTATGGACATTTTTTATTGGAGTTGAAGTGCCCAAAAATGTCTATAACAATGGGGCAGACCTTCTCTAAGAAAATTGAATTCAAAAGTCTCCTTTTGATCCTTCGTCAATGCTGGTCAAACTTCAACTACAAAAAAAGTAAATGTTGATCAAAGGTGGTCTAACTGCTTAAGAATTTCATCATTCCATCCTCATTGAATTTAGCCACCTTACTCATACCCAAAACCTAATAAAACCAAGGAAAACCAAATTCCCAATCATCAAAAGTCAATGATGCTAAAGAGAGAAATCAAAGATGCCTCCAAACCCTCATACATGTTGGGTGTGTGTTATATTGTTTCCACAACTAGCCCCATGTGGGAAGCTAGGCCGGGGGGGGAGCAGCTCCCCCTTTGTTGTGTCAGGCGCAACGGGGGGGGCATGAGGGGGGGGGGGGGGCATCAACCCCCCCTTGTCGGGGGTTTTCATGGGGGTGGTAACCCCCCTCTACGGGGTCCAGGGTAGTGCCTCATGAAAAAAAATAAAAAAAAAATTGGACCCTATATTAGGTGGGAAGACCTACCTGTGGTTTTGTGCATGGATTTCGCACATGATTTTGGGCATGATGGTTTTCTTCCCATGGTAATTTGTAGATCTCGTCAAGGGAACTACAATTATGTTCTAATCTAGGGTTAATGGATTTGGGCTTATGGATGCTTCGGCATGTATATATATGTATTGTAACATTGAAAGGACTATAATGAAAAATCAATCTTGTAGTCCTGGTTTTGGGATCCAAGGGAAAATATTTGTGTATATTTGTTTTATGTTTTCGCCATTGTTTATTTTCTGTTTTATGCTCGATCAAGCTTCTTCCTCTACTATCTTGTGTTCTTTGTTTTTCTCCTTCTTATCTAAGACATGTTAAATTATGCAGCTAAGTTAAAATTCAACTTTGGATAGCTCATTTGATGGAGATAATCATTACATTGAATTCTTCTTTTCAAGAGGACCAAAATTGACCTAAATTTCAGTCAAATCGGATAAGGAGAAATGGATTTTTGAGGTCAATCCCACATATTCAAAATCGTCAAAGTCGGCCTTGGGTCAAATGTCACATCTCATGGAAAAAATGGAACCCCTAAAGTTTCATATAAATATAATTTCCCTCATGCCTCATTTTTTGGTTGAGGAAGACAAAGGAAAGGAAACCTCAGGTAGAGTATTGTAGAAGAATTGGTTATGTTGTAGAGGAGAAGAAATAGAGACAACACAGGAAAAAGTAACTAAGAAAAAGAATCAGAGAAGATAACTATATGATACTAATAGAGTATAGGGAAGAAGAGTCACTATTCAATTGAACATTGGGAGGCATAAGAATAGCTCTTGGGTTAGGAAAATAATCTCTAAACTCCTTATACTTATGGAGGGTGGAGATGGTTTTCTTTGGATTCCCTTGACAAATTGGGTAGGAGCATGCTCCTTGGATTCATGGTAGGAGAATTATTTAGCTTCCCTTTTCTTCTTTTCCTGGTTTCTTTGTTATAGAGAGCTCTGGATTCCCTTTCTGATTAGAGAGTGGAGGCACAAGCTCTGGGTTCCCTTGTTGATTAGAGGGTGGAGGCACAACATTTGGATTACCTTGTTAATTAGAGGTTGGAGGCCCAACCTCTAGATTTCCTTACTGATTAAAGGGTGGAGGCATAACCTCTAGATTCCCTTGTTTCATTATCAATGGAAGCATAAATTTTGAATTCCCCATATGACATTAAGGGTGGAGGTGGTGAACCTCTATATTACCTAAGAGGCATTGACTACATGACATAACTAGTGGGTGGAGGTGGATGATCCTCTGGAGTCCCTGTTTTAGTTGGAAGATGTGGTTGATCTCTTAAGAACACACCCTCAACCTCTGGAATCTAGCTCAGAAGTGACTATTCCAAGAAATACTTAGTTGTAGTATGTCTAAGGTTTGGTGGAGAGTTGCGGTCCTAATCTTAGTTTCCTAGATACATTTATCAAAGATAAGTGGCTACTAATGTCTCTTATGTCTTGAATGCTTTATGTTTGGTTGTTGTATTGTTTTATCATGGCTTATAATGTTGAGTAATGTGTTTTTCCTTCTTGAATGATCATTTATATTTAAAGGAATTGATATGAAATGGCTTCATTGCATGTGTTGGCCCAACGCGTGCACTGAAAAATGTGTATGTCATGAAATGTGATATTTTCTTCGTGCTTTACAAAGGATGAATCCATAGAAGTATTTCTTGAGTAAATGGAAGGGGTTTCTTGTATGTTCCCATGGACTTATTTTTCCATTCATTATTGGTGGAGAACATTTTAGCTTTCTAGGCTTTTAAGGACATGAAATTCGTCTAATGGGTAGCAATGAAAATGAATAAGTAAGTCTTTGAGTATGAGTTATGGAACTGGAATGAATTGGTTATTTCAATTTTTTTAAAATATTACAAATCTTAGGAGGGATATCATTAGACACACACACACACATATTTATATGTGTCTAACTATCTACATAATCCTAGGCCAGGTCGAGACCTTGGCAAGCTTAGGAGGGATAGTTGGAGGGGCTTTTATATACCTATATACATATTTACACATTATGTGTTGGAGGCTTGAGAAAAGGCTTCTTATAAATGTATTGGCAATAAGTGCCACAACAGGAATTATTTAATAGAATTTTATGTTGTAAGGCTAGGGGTTAGAACCCTAAGATGTGTGAAGTCATTCGTGCATAAGCACAATATGGCTAGAGTCCATGTCCTTGGGAAAAAGTGATGAGATCACAACCATCAAATGATGCAAAAGTCAAAACCATCTACGTGTCCCAAACATTTATCCATGGATATGTTGAGGGAATTCCCAAGGGGAAATCTTGTATTTTATTTGCAGAGTGACATTGCAGTGGGGGTAGAACACAAATTTCCCTTGAGCACATCGGTGGAGGATTTCCCTAATCAAATGTAAAAGAAATACTGGGAAAGGTAGGAGATAGAAGTTACATGGGGGCTCATTCCACATGGAGAAACTAGTAGAGGTTGATCTCATCTCGACACTTAGGTCTAGTGACCTCACCCCAGAACCTGGACCTTATAGGTTTTGAATGGAGCGGGGTAGAAAATTAATGGGGTATTAGCGCTAGGCTGAAATGGAATGACAGAGCCCATTTATATAGGTGGAAAAGAGTAGAACCACGTGGTTCAAAGAGCCATGTTGAAGTGTTGGTCAGCATGGAAAGCTCCATGTAATCCCAGAAGGGTCATCGCTGGAAGGAGCTCCAAGGGGTAGCAAGAGAATTTTATGGAGAGCACTTTTTGGGTGATGTGGATTTGAAGGGCCTTGTTACACAAAAATTTCATCACCATGACTATTTGCAGTCAGTATGGGTCTATCATCACTTATACTGGCCTCCTAAGCAAGTCTCAGACCTTAGCTCTTCATGTCAAGCTTTGCAAATGAGAGAAAGACATTGAAAATCAATAAAACTCTGGTTTCGAACTTTCTCTCACTTTTGCCTACGGGCTCGCACCCTTTGTTCATATTACCTGCGTATCTTCACGCTTTGTCTGTAAAGGGGTGGGTGTGTAACCATATAAAAGTAAAAAAGGTGCAAGTTTATTCTAAAAAATTCACTTTGGGTTAATTCTAGATGTTTCTAGAAGGAATTTTGACGTGGATTGTTCGCTCCAAGATGTTTCATGCATCCCAAAAGAGAAGGAGCTAATCCCTTGATAGGAGGAGTTATCCCTTTGAAGGACAGCTTTATCCCTTTAAAGGAGGACCTAGTAACTTCCCTCCATTGCACTATAAATTAAGGCATTGGGTCAGTTGCTGGAGAGGTTAGAAGCTGAACATTTTTTAGGGTAAATGCTGATGGAATTGGGACTTCCTAGTTAAACTTGAGAGGAGAGATCACATACCTTTTGGTTTCATTGAAGTGAGTGAAACTTGTCAAAGTAGAGGAGACTTCTTGTCGCACACTGGGAGGAGCTTGTACAACATCAAGGCATAGGTTGTAAAGTTCTTCTTTCATTTGAATTAATACAATCAGATTCATTTTTCTCAACAAATTATCTTATGTGGTTTGTTTCATAATCTCCTTGATCATTATGATGAATATGCTTTATGATATTGGCTTTTTAGGTGCTATTTAATTTGTTTGCTGGTTTGTGTTTGCAGAATTACCCTTCAAGGAAGCTCATTTGGAGCGAGGGAGCGAGGCTTCCACAAACTTGCATTGGACCCAAGGTAGGCCTAAAACACTTGTTTGCCTTTGTTTTTGATTGCATATTTAGAGAAAGATAGTTTTTGATTGGCTTTCTTGTCACTAGATATATTTAGATATGAGGAAGGTCGATCTTGTCTGCAACCTTGACTCATTCCGTGTGACAAAATGGCAACTCCGCTGGGGACTTGATTGTTTTCCTTGTTTTTACTTTGACCTGAGAAACTTGTGTTTTTGTTTCTGTTTTTGGCTTGTTGTGTGTGGAATTGGGTGGATTTAGTGGATCTAGGATTGTTTTTTCTTTTCATAACTTTAAGAGAAGCCCGCACCCTGTGCTTGTATCACAGTGCATACTTATACACATGTTTACTTTGCACACAGAGCGTGCACGCACCTATGTAAACTTTGAACCTGCGGACCCTGCTAAACTTTTAAAAAACTTAAATTTTACTCTTTCAATTAGTTTTATTTTGGTTTAGATGTTGTTATACTCTGCCCAGACCTGCATATGACTTCTTAAAAGCTTTCCTTGGTTTAATTCATTCGTGTTAGGGTTTTAGGTGAAATTCCTAGAAGTTTTGGTTGTCGGTCTTGATTTTCATTTTGGTCGTGTAGTAGCTCAGAGATTAGAAGTGTAGAAGCCTCAGATCAGCTTGGTTTTTACTGTCCTTCTTATGAGTCTGACTATTTGCAAAATTTACCTTCGTTGAGGAATCCATCTTGTGTTTTCTCTTTATGAAACTTCAAAAAGCTTGTGTTAAAATTTTGGATATCATTTTTACAAAAGAGAACAAAAAATTACTTGTTTTTTGACTGATTTGTGGCTCTGGACAAGTTAGTCCTTGGTTTACTTATCGCCAAGTAAAACATCCTTAAAAAAAACATCTTGTAAGTTTTTACTTCAAGTAGTTTTTTATAGTTTGTAGATCTTAAGATTTGCTTTATTCATAGTTTTCTCAAGATTTGCTTCAGTCATAGTTTTGAGCATTTTTATAAAAATACAAAAATCTCTTTTGGAAAAGTTTGTTTTGGTAGCATATGAGCATTTGAAAGAAAAGGGAAATTTTTGTGAAAATAACTAGTTGTCTCAACAAAAACTCTTCTTTTGATTTGTTTGTTAAGAAATATTTGTGTTTACACACATTTGCATTCTCAAACTCTTTCCTAGCTAGAAGTTCATTGAAGAGAAAAGATTGTTTAATCATCTTAAGTGCATCTTTTTAGTGATTTTGAGTTGAGTCTTCACACCACGAGTTTCATCTCTGCACCTCTTGACTTAATAAAAAACCAATAAAAGTAACACTTAAATTAAAATCAATCTAGTAAATATTTTTATTTCTAGGGCTCTATTACACCAACATAGCTTAGGCTAGTGTCTTGGAGTAGGGAGTACTTAACTCTCCAAGACATTAAATCAAACAAGTAGTTGTATCTTTCGGTAGGAGAGAAATCCAATTGTTGCATCTATGCTCTGGGAAAGCTCCTCTTAAAGGAGAAGCACGAGATCGTGTCTGAACTAGTGTGGGAATCAATCCTTTCTCATTGGGAACGACGCCAGATATTCACGTATTAAAAACGATAAACCTCAGATTAACCATTGTCGAGGAGCTTGGGGTCACTTGTTGGTAAACCTTGGTTTATGTCAAGGAGCCTTTAAGGGGATTGAGCTTGTTACTCTGCCCTTGCGTGCGTACCGGATCGTAGACTATTCCCCCAGGTATATTTGTTCCTGTTGGTAACCATAGTGACCATATTCTATAGGATTCTTCCTAAGGTGACGGTGGTGGGAAGATCCCACTGTACCTAGAATAGACGTTGGCTAGACTCAATTGGATTTTCTGGGGGGTTCTCTTCACTCGAGACGGTTTAGTGGAGAAACTTGTCCCATTCTATTCATTAAGTAGGTTCCCGAGGTAACTGTTCTAACCACTATTTCTGTATTGAACTCTGCAACGTTGGATTTCATCACCAACTAGTGTTTTCGGTATGGAAAGTTACTGTTTTTGTGTTCTTTGATCTCCTAGATTCTTTAGGCGTGTGATTCAATTTGTTTGGTTCTTTAGAGGCTTTAGGTGGTTTTCATTGAGATTTTACTTTGTTTTCGTGTGAAGTAGTTAAAAGTTTTTAACCATGGCTGAACTACCGAGGAAGTCCCGTAGAATTCAGGGCCAACCTCCTGAGTTTTCACCAAGCCAACATGAACGGCTACGGGCCCTGGTAACTCCTAAAGACAGTAGAAGTGGGTCGCCTGAAAGAGGAGAATCTTCTTTGGTGAGATATCCTGATTTTTCAGCGTTAATAGTAGATTATAGTACGCAACCTGTATCTGTTTCAGAAGTTACTGGTAGTGTTTCATCTACTAGTGATATAGGTGAAGAACCTGAAATATCTGAACCCGAATATGAAATTGCTGCTACTCCAATATCAGGGTTTGCTTCTCCAACTTCTAGTGGTCCTAGTTCACCGAGGGTAGAAAGAATAATTACCCAAAATCTTCCTTCTGGACTAATAGCTATTGAAGAACTTTTTATTCCGGAAAAAGAAGAAGGCATCCCTATTCCAGAATATCGACCGGTTATAGACCTTAGGGAACGTGAATCAATCTTTTACATTTCACCTAGGAGCAATGCTTGGTATCTTTCATTGACTAATTTTTTGGAAAACCCGAGACTAAGTTTTTCACCGCCTCGTATTTCTTATCACCCAACACCTAGAGGTTACTATCCTCCATTAAATATGTCAAAACAGTCGTCCATGTTTTCTCAATCTCCGGAAGCCTTTTTGTATGGTGGTCCTTCTGTTCCCTCTGGTACTTTTTCGGGAGCATCTCCTCAACCTATTGAACAAGGGTTATTAACTGGAAATAATGGTACTAAACTGTTGAGTGTAGAAGATATTCTCATGATGTCAGGTTCTATTCCCAATCCTCAACCTCAAGGTGGTCAGTCACCACCTGGGGGTCAACCTCCAGGTACCCAATTTGTGCCTAGGGGGCAACCTCAAGGTACCCAGTTTGTGCCTGGGGGGCAACCTCAAGGTACTCAGTTTGCGCCTGGGGGGCAACCTCAAGGACAGTACATAACTACGGGATAGTACATTTCTCAAGGTCAACCTCAGTATCAATATGTACCTCAAGGTCAACCTCAGTATCAATATGTACCTCAAGGTCAACCTCAGTATCAATATGTACCTCAAGGTCAACCCCAGTATCAGTACGTGCCTCAGGCTTATCAAACCCAAGGTCAGTACCCAACCCAAGGTTACCAACCACCTTCTGCTCAATCATATGTTCAAGGATCTAGAAATGTACTGTTGAATTATCAACCCTACCCTCAAACCGGTTATGGTCCTCAATATCCTCAACCTGTTATGGGTCCATACCCCGGAACGAATTTAGTGTGGGATCCATCTCAATCCCAAAAGGTCTTGCAACCGAATGCACAGTTGTCATCTCAAACTGGACAACCCTTGGTTTATGTTTCACCCCAGCAACCTGTCCAGTCTACTATTCAAACTTCTACACCTTCTGTAGTTTCTCAGTCTGGGCCTAGTACACCTCATACTCCGCCTCAAACGTCTGTTGCAACTACTGCAACATTTTCTGCATCTACCCCACCTTCTTATGGAGTATCGACAACTCTGGTTTCTATTGTCCCTATATCTACTCCTCAGATATCTTTACCTCAGTCTGGATCCACGGTCCACACTTCGGTTCAGATGCCTGTAGGAAAACCAGGTTTAAGTACGGTTGTCACCAGTCAACCTCAGTTTATTCAACAACGGTACCAAGGTCAGTACCAATATGGTCCTGCTGCGCAACAAACATTCTATCAGTATCAACCATACCCTGGGTATACATATCAACAACCTCAGCAACCCCAGTATGGTCCGATTAATCCTGGTTTTCCAGGAGGATAGAATATCCCAAATGGAATTCCAATTCCTAGTTATCCTGGATATCCTCCTCCTGGGGCTGGTCTGCAGAATCAGAGTTTTAGTGACCCTAATCGTCAGTTACCATTTATCGCAACTTTGTACTTCCCTGACTTGACGTGCCTTACGAACGATCCAATTAGCTATCTTCAGTATTGGCCTTCAATGCCGCATAAGTTTCCCAGTGATATTCCTAAGTTCGAAGGTAAGCTAGGAGAGAACCCGTCGAACCATGTGATGACTTATCACCTCTGGTGTGCGTCTAATTCCATTTCAGATGATTCAATTCATTTACGATTTTTCCAGCGCACTCTAATTGGTCTTGCGGCCAAGTGCTACATCGAGTTACCACGAGCCACTTTTTATAACTTTAGTCAGTTAGCTACTTCGTTTTTAACTCATTTTCAGTTGCCAGTCAGATATGAAAATGGCACGAAATTATTAACTTCGTTAAAGCAGTCAACGTCGACTTAATTTTAGATCATATTCATGAATGGAGACGTCGACGGCATTTAGTGAAAGTTTTTATCCCGTATCAGATCTTAGCTGAATGGTTTTTGAAATATTTACTGCCCAAGATCACTTAGGATGTAGCTAAGGTTGGAGTTGTTACTGAGGAGAAAGTAATTGCTCAAGCACAGTACCTTGACTTAGTTTATACTCAGTCGGGTACGTTACATGAGAAAATCCCCGATCTACCCAAACAAAATCAAATCATTGCAGCTCCTTCAGGGTCTCATGCCATTGATGGTATGATTGGTACGATTAATACTAAAAGTAAGAACAAGTATTCCAAGAATTCTTCTCCTATCATAACCTTGCCAGATTCCCCGACAGGAGATTCTTCTGCGGAACTTTTTGCCGATATTCATGTTGTAGAGTCGTCTACAGCTAAATAAAAAACCGATGGTAAGAAGAAAGGGAAGAAGAAGAATAAAACAGATAAGAATTCGAAAGAGAAACCAGAAAAAGTGGAATCAACTAATGAGAAATGCAAACCTCATTATCCTTGTCTCATTTGTGATGAAGAACATTTTACGAGAGACTACCCTCATCGTGCAGAGGTTGTGAAAATTGTCAAAGGTTCCCAAACTCCTGCTGTTTTGAAGGATCCTTTCCCAAATCAAGACAGTAAGATGATAGGTTCTTCCTCAAGTGCCAATGAAGAACCCATATTGATGATGTTCCATGTTAGGATTGCAACTCGATCGCAAGATTATGGTAGTAAATGTCTTGTTGATTGTAAAGAAGCATAATCTTCTCATTCTAATCCATCAACCTCAGCTTCCGGTTTCGATCCTCTACAGATCGAGAAAACTAATCCAGACTTAGTAATCAAACCGCCTGCCAAGGGTATACTTTGAAAGTCTGCTTTCAATCCACATGCAAGAGTGGCTTAGAACTATAACATTGTTGAGGATTTAGTTGTTTCACCTTCAGCAATGTTGGCTTTAGAAGTGCTGCAATCATGTCCAACACAACATAAATTACTTTTGTCGGCTATAGGAGCTGTTGACGTTCAGGACCCGAACCTTATAGTCTTCGATCTAGAAAATAGTGCACCGCACTTACCTCATCAGATGGCTGTCCAGGTTCCAGTGATAGTCAAAAACAGACCTGTTCATAGGACCGTGATTGATGAGGGAGATTCCACGTGTATTATGTCGATACAGTGTTGGAGATCACTTGGTTCTCCTTCACTAAATCAATCCTCGATGATTCTAAAGGCCTTTGATGGCCATGGGTTTCATCCTTTTGGCATTCTACAAGATTTACCTATAGGGTTGAAGGTAAAACCGTTAATCTAGATGTGGAGGTGGTTGATGCCCCTCTAGATTACAACCTTCTCTTGGGTCGTAGTTGGTCTTACGCTATGACAGCGGTCGTTTCATCAGTCTTTCATCTTATAAAGTTCCCTCATAATGGAAAGATCATAACCTTAGACCAGCTGTCTTAATTTTCATCCGACTCAGCCTCTGCTGAGAGCATTCAACATGTTGGTAAAACGACGATCCCATATAATGATGTTGGAGTAGGACTAGTTAAAGATTCTGGTTTACTGGGCACTTTTCCTTTTCTTCCTATCAACACATAGTCTTCTACTGCAACCATTCATATGATTTCATCAGATACCATTATAAATGATGATCCTTGGATCATACCTTCTGATTCGGAGATAGACTCATTTGGTACTCTTATGTCGTTGAGTCTGTATGAACTTGCGTATCAGACCGTGCAGTCGTTCGCCGACACAACATCAACCCAAATCGACTTAATGAATGTGGTCCATGAGGAATCACTTTTGACGTCAAACTCGGATTCAATAATGTTTTCTGAACTTGTTCAAACTGATGACCAAATTCATGAAATGCTATGTGTTGATGAGTTACCATGGGAAGATCTTCATCACAGATCTTCGTTTTTACCTGAGAGAGATCGTTTTGAAAATGATTTTTCATTAATTTTTACGACTGAGTATGTCAAGGATGCTCAGAATCCAATGAAACATCCTGATTCCGAGTTAAACTTGGGAAATATTTCTCGAACTATTCCCCTTGACATTTTAGTTAAGCTTGGAATTATTGAAAACGTTCATATACGTGCCTCTTGTACGAAAGATGAAATTCAAACATATAAGGCCCTATTTCAAGAATTCCACGACATGTTTACCTGGTCATATGAGGAAATGCCAGGAATAAACCCCGTGATTATAGTTCATGAAATCAAAACTTACCCAGATGCTAAACCCGTCCGGCAACGTTTGCGTCACATTCACCCAAGAAAAGCTGCTGCGATTAAAGCAGAAGTTGAAAAATTACTTAAAGCAGGTTTCATTTATACGATCCCATTAACGGATTGGGTATCGAATATCATTCCTGTTAACAAAAAACAAGGGACAATAAGAATATGTATCGACTATAGGGACATTAATCGAGCCTGTCCAAAGGACAATTACCCCACTCCCTATATCGATCAAATCATTGATGATTGTGTCGGCAGTGAAATTTTCTCCTTCATGGATGGTTTTTCCGGATACAATCAAATCAATATTCTACTTGTTGATCAACCAAAAACGACATTCATTTTTCCATGGGGGACATTTGCTTATTGCAAATTACCTTTTGGGCTCAAGAACGCCGAGGCAACTTTTCAATGGGCCATGTCTTATGCTTTTCATGATATCAAGCACATTGTGCAACCCTATCTCGATGACTTGCCTGCTCATTCATTACATCAAGCTGATCATCTCGTCCATTTAAGAGCAATCTTTATTAGATGTAGGCATTATCAGCTTAGGTTGAACCCCCACAAGTGTGTTTTCTGTATTGAAACGGGTCGATTACTGGGGTTTGTTGTTTCGAAAGCCAGCATTCGCGTCGATCCCTCGAAGGTTGAATCCATTATCAAATTGCCTCCTCCTTTGAGTCTTCGTCAACTCCAAAGTTTTCAAGGGAAAGAAAACTTTTTACGTCGATTCATCCCTAACTATGTCGAGATCAAAAAGGGTTTTACCCAGTTTTTGAAGCAGAATACTTCATTCTTTTGGGACGAGATAACTGAGAAATCTTTTGATGCACTAAAACACGCGTCAACCCATGCACCGTTGTTGCATCCTCCCAACTACAACCAGGATTACTTCTTATATCTCGCCGCCTCCCATTCCACCATCGGAATGGTGTTAGTTCAGGAAGATGAATTCGGTACGGAACATGTGATATATTACCTTAGTCAAATGTTAAATCCAACTAAGCTAAAATACTCACATGTGGAGAAATCGGCACTGGCAGCTGTTCAAGCTGTACAACATTTTCATCATTACATTTTACTACGTAAGACTACAGTTATTTCTGATTGCAACCCTATGATCTATATTTTGACCAAGCAATTTCTAGGGGGAAAGTACTCCAAATGGATTGTCATCCTGCAGGAGTTCGACTTGGAATTTGAAAATTCTAAGTCAGAGAAATCTTTAGTTTTTACGGAATTAATGTGTGACTTCCCGCGTGCTGACACAGAAACTGTGGTGGAGGAGTCCATTGCGGACGAATCCTTGTTTCTAATCAACACTTTAGGTCTGTGGTATGGGGATATCATTGTTTATATCCAAACCCAATCCTTTCGGCCAGATATTTCATGATCGGAACGTCGAAAAATACGATTCCAGTCCCAACAATTCAAAATTATTGGAGATACTCTTTATCGTCGTGGGGCGGACTCTGTTTTTCGATATTGTTTGACTCATGAGGAAGCTGAAAGGGTCCTAAATGACTGTCACTCTGGAGCATGTGGCGTTCATATGTTTGGATATGCCACAGCCCAAAAGATACTGCGCGTTGGCTACTTTTGGCCGTCTATGTTTAAAGATTGTATTATTGCAGTCCGAAAATGCCACAACTACCAAATTGTTTATCGAAAGATGCGCGCTCCACCTGATCCTCTTCACCCTATAATGCCGTTGGTCCTTTTTCCAAATGGGGTATCGATTTTATTACATGTAACCCTCACTCGGCTAGGGGGCATGCGTATATTATCCTTGCGGTAGATTATTTTACCAAGTGGTTCGAGGCGATGCCTACATTTGAGGCATATGGCACAACAACTACTTTTCGTATTCAATCATATAATTGCTAGGTTTGGTGTTCCACAAGCGATTATCACTGATCATGGGCGTCATTTTTGAAACGTTATGATGACTGAACTTACAGGCCAGCTTGGCTTGCATAACGACAGTTCAACTCATTATTATCCACAAGCTAATGGCCTGGTTGAAGCCATCAACAAAGTTCTAGTCATCATGATCCGATGAATCATTGGGATTCATCGGTCGAATTGGCACAACATGCTATTTTTAGCGTTTTGGGCGTATCGAACCTCAGTAAAAACGTCAACAGGTTTCACTCCTTTCAAACTAGTTTATGGTTTGGAAGCTTTGTTAACTATTGAGTGCGAAATCCCGTCATTACGAATGGCCATCGAGTTACTTCCAGCCACTTCCGAAGAGGAAATACGTTTGTTATACTTGGCTTAGCTAGATGACAATTGATGCGATGCTGCATTAGCAATCAAATCTCATGCAAAACATATTAAAGCTCAGTATGATCGAAATGTGACCCCTTGAAATTTTTCGGAAGGAGATCTAGTCTTATTGTACGATTAGGAAAATGATAAATTAGGCGCTGGAAAATTTGTGTCTATGTGGCATGGTCCCTTTGTTGTCAAGCGAAAGCTAGCAAAAGGGGCCTATGAATTGGTAGACTTTGACAGGGTCTCTTTAGGTAAACCCAGAAATGGTCTTTACCTAAAGAGGTATTATGCTTAAAAGTAGTGTGGAGATTTTTAGTTAGGTTAGTTTTCCTTCTAGCTGGTGTGTTTTAGATTAAAAATTGTGCTTAGCATAGAGAGAGTTTTTCGTCGTTATTCTCGCTTATCTTGGTTTTACTCTTGATGTCGCAGATGTCAACACCTCTCCAAACATACATTGGTTTCACTGATGGTGCTTGTCGTAGTACACAAAATATTTCTTCCGCAGCTTGGGTTATCTATTCGCCCTCTGACGAGTTGGTATCTATGCATGGGGTAAGCCTTGGTCAAACAACGAACAACATTGCAGAGTATACTGCAGTGGTTGAGTTATTATCTTAATCTATTTCATTTGGGATTCGGAGTTTGATAGTGAGGTTAGATTCTGAACTCGTTGTATTACAGCTTAATAGAGTATACGCCATTAGAAATCCAGTTTTATTAAGATTATTTTTAAGAGTGCATCTCTTGGAACGTGAATTTGATTACATTGAATATCAGCATATTCCAAGATCTTTAAATACATTAGCAGATGCAATTTCTTCTCAAGTGTTAAGTAGACATGTGCGATAATCATACAAGTAAATTTAAAAACATTCTATAACATGTTTAACAAGACAAGCCAGTAATAACGATATCATATATATATAGGAGTGTGTCAAAAAATACATCATCCTCGATCATAGGTTGAAAAACACCTTATGATCGGCAAAAATGATAGATACAAAAAAGAAAAATTTCACATGTGACTACATAAGCGATCATCCCATCACTGGTGATGATCTCGATACGAAACCACTGCGTGGGCCACCTTACAAAGGAACCTCCTAAAAGGTCCCGGGACTCCAATCACATAGCGCCGAAGCCGACGAGGGATGTCATCTATTCTAGTCTTGGGAATGTCCCATGTCAAGCGCTCTAGGTGACTCTCCAACTCGACCAAGGTCTCTGCTGATTTTTCCCATGGGGCTAGAGCTGGCGCAAGTGGTTGCTTTCTCTCGAAAGGTCGGAGAGCGGTTGGTCGCTGTGGACCCACATCTGCATTTTAAAAAAATTACTACTATCAGTTTTGAGACGATATAAAAATAATAAAAATTAACATTAGGAAAGTGTTGAAAATGATTACCTAAGTCATCCCACTGCTCTCCTGGAGGAAGAGCCATGTCTGGGTCTCCACAAAAGTCAATCTCAGCATAAGGAAAGTCCTGGATAGAGAAAACCTAGTGCTCCAACCATTGGAAAAGCTCAGGTTTGAGCCGGATGACCTCGATCCCCTCGTCAGGATGACGGGCCATGACTGCGACCCATCGCATCAGTCTGGGCTCTCGGGGATGCCCAACTACAACTGTAAGGTGTTGTGGGATGAGCATAGGAATCCTCTCCAGGCCAAAGCTGACGACTATAGCACCATAACCAAAAGTCTTCAGCCGTCTGTTCTTGGCCCTCGTCAATTGGCCCTTCACATTGGCCAACACAGCATCGCAATAGTTGAAAACGGTGCCCTGAAAGCAATCGACTGCCATACGCATCTAGGATCTGGTGGCAATGTGTAAAGCAGCAGCCCCGCAAAGTCGAGTAACAGTGAATGCAATTACCTTGAGTTCAGGAAGGGATATGGTCTTTATGTCTATCCCTTTGTCTCTAGACTGCCTGTTGCAGTACTCTAATCGGAGACTTTCGACGGACTGGCCACCCGCCCTAGCTCCGAACAGGGTCAAGTCAACACCTCTCTTAGGCAAACCGGTCAAAAAGTATATATCCACCGGCTCAATCTCGAGCTGGTGGCCACCAATGAAGAAGCATTGGTCCTGGATATTCCACCTATCAACCATCCACTGCAAGAAATCCACCTGAGCCCTCATGCCAGGAATGGCCCAGTATTTGTATAGCCCGCACGCCCTCAAATCATCAAGCGAAGGTTGATGATTCCATGCAGCTGCATCCACATCCTCGTGCTCTCGTTCTCGCTAATCTAGCATGGTGTACTCCCTACATCAAACCAAAAGATCAATTAGAATGCTAAAATTGTTTTTCTTTGGTCAAATTTTGAGAATTTTGGGTTAAAAACCCTCGCAGCGGGGCCCGCACCCTTCCTGTTGGACACAGTGCGTGGGGCCGCACTTTGTCCACATGGAAGGTGCGGACCCCAAACTTTTTCCCAATGGAGAAAAAGTCGGGGTCCGCAGGTTCGCAGTGGTGAGCCTGCGTACCCCGAGCACTGTTTTTTTGCCCAAAAACCCTCCCAAAAAACAAAATAAATGACCAAATTGAAAAACTAAATGGTTGAAAAACAAGAGGAGGATTATGTGGATTACCTGGTGAAGACGACGTCCATTTCTGACGGTTGGATTTTCCGCAATCCTCTCGGGAAGTTTTCAGAGCAAAAGCACTATTTCCTCACCCAAATCACAAATGGTAAAAATGAATGGTAAAAACCCATTTTTATAAGTTTTTTGAGTAAATAAATTTCGAATTTGTTTATGTTTCACTTTAAAAAGGCATTATTACGACATTTTTATCTCTTTCAACCAGGTATGAGTAATTTTTGTGTTTTTGTGCAAGATAACAAGGTTATTCAGGCGAAATCGATCATTTTCAACCAGAGTCGCCTTTTAAGCCCTTTTCTGACTCCTAAAACATGAAAAGATTGCCGAGTTTTTCTTTTAAGCTCGTTAAAACAGAATTAAAATACGGTCGATTTACAGCTCTTTTTCGACCATAAAAACATAAAAAGATCACTGGATTTTTGTCATTTCAAATTCAATATTGATTATAAAACGACATCTCCTTGGTCGTTTTTTTACTTTTTCAGATCAAAGACACTAATAACGAAAAGTACTCCTTGGTCGTAAAAGATCAAGCGGTTCTCTCAAGTAATATTTTATACTTTTTTGGGCTTGGGAGACACAAATTTATGAAAAAGTGAAACCCTGGAGTCTTCTTAAGTTTTTTCAGACTCTCTAAAAATGAAAAACGCTGAGTTTCTCCTATACTGGACTCGTTAAATTTCGACAGTAAAGGACATGTTCTATTACAAACAGGAACGGACCACTCATTCTTAGGGTTCGAATTTAAACTAATTTGGACTCACCCGAAGGGTGAGCTTATAATCAAGCATATGTTATCCTCCTCAAGCTTGTAAAAAATAAAGAGGTACTTGCCAGAAATGGTGGGGGAAAAGAGAGAAAAGTGAGTCTGTTTGTCATACTTTATAACCACTCTTGAACACGACACTTTCATTCACCTGGGTTGGGAAATCCTTTACCTAAAAGTTGATCGAACCATATTGAAAGTCTTCAGCCGGTTTCTGGGTATTAACTTTGGGTCAATCATCACCAAACCATCTGTCGTGTCGTTATGTGTTCAAGAGTTCAGTGCAAATAAGCCATTCATCTGCAAAATGTCTATCATCCATCTTGACCATCCCTAAGTCAGTCCTTGCAACTAAA